>JAOXOE010028313.1:0-16386 GCA_028565055.1 Phoeniculus purpureus | reverse complement strand
CCAGGCTGGATGAGGCTCTGGCCAGCCTGATCTAGGGTGGGATGTCCCTGCCCATGGCAGGGGGATTGGACTAGATCTTTCGAGGTCCCTTCCAATCCCTAATGATTCTATGATTCTAAGTAAATAAGTAGGGCCCCAACTGAACCAAAGAGAAAATCTGGGAAAATAAAGCATGTTCTACGCATTCCTAACACCAGATAGAGCAAAAAACCCACAGTCCCATAGCAAGAGGATTCTGTTTGACACTCAAGCCAACCTGTGATCTTGCACAGGCCCAGAACTTTGATAGCTAAGGTTGGAGACTTCATCAGTCTGACAATGTGAACAATTACAGAAGGTCTTCTGTCTCCCACCTCTATTATCTTCTAATTCTCCAAGTATAATGATTGGGTGGACTAGGTATCCCCAGTAACAATGGCTAAACATGCATATGCAATACAGTGTGTCAACAAAGGCATCAAACCTGTGGCACATGTCATGCAGGCAACCAGTGTGAACTATACAGAGCCCACTAAAATCTTGAATTCAATGTGTATGCAAAGGCACGTAATGTGCTTGTATTTTCATCCAGAAACCCTCATATATAACTAAGGGTGTCACCATCAGGTAGTCAGTCAATGAACCAAGGAAAATATCTTGGCTTCTTCACACTGGACTGCTGAAGACCTAAAAGGAGGATGTTTTTCTCTAACAGCCTGTAATAAAGCTACAGTAACACACATACTGTTTTCTGTTTATCAGTCTCTACAGAGAATTACAACACAGAATTTGAGACAGAAACAAAGTTAAGAACTTACAGTTACCAAATATCTCTTATTTAGCTACCTTGCTGTGACAGGATCGAATTCACTTAAAAAACCCAAACAAACAAGAACAACCAACATCTCCTCCGCCCTGATTAGCTCAGATTCATTCTGTCTTGAATTCAGATTTCAAAGAGAGCTTTGAACTCTGATCCTAGGCCCTGCTTCCTTCTGCCATCTCTCCCTTCCAGAAGGCATTAAGATGAAGAAACTGAAAAATTTCATGTTCAGCAGTCTTTTTGTGTGCTTGTTGCACAGGTAACTACAGAGACACTAAAACATCCCCAGAGATGCATTCTTTAGATCCAGCTCCAGGCAGGTGTCCATGGAGCTGCAGAACTCAGTTGATGAGGCACAGATGTATGCACCATTTTGCAGGTGTACAATGCTGCAATGCACTGAACGGCTTGGCTTATCCCACTGCTCATGCAGGTGATGGCTATGGCCTGTGTGTGGCAGAGCCTGAGTATCAGATGCATCACTCTCCACCATAACACCAGCAGAGAAAGCTTACTGGGCAACCCAAATTACTTGCATCAGCAAAACACGACATGGACAATCCAGTATGCATCTCACTTCAGAGCTGAACACTGTCTGCCGTTTGTAATGCCCTTAAATGCACTATGGAGCTTTTGTGATCTGGGGCTTTTCCAACATCCTCAGCACAATAATCAATGAACAGGTCCTGGAAAACTTATAAAACAGTGCAACTACCTCTGGGCAATTAGAAACAGTGTAATAGAAGGGTTTGGAAATGACAAAGCTGCCCCCGAACACAACAACAGGGCATACACAATGCCAGAAAGAGCAACAGACTTCCTTAACACACAGGTTTAAAAAAAAGGAGTTAACAATCTTACATTACAAAATCCTCTGGAGGAAGAGTATGATCCTTTGCACGTTTAGCCTCTAAAAGGCAGATCCAGCTACTCAGCACATGCAATCCCCCTTTTAACACCTAAAGTCCCATAGTTTGTATCTCACTTCTTGCGTTGTTGCACTTCACTGTGCATTTGGTTTGGAAGGCACACAGGTTCTAGCCTCCACGCCTGTCAGCCATTTTTAAGCTGAGCATTTCGTGTATTCTCTCAGCTGTGTGCAGCTAACTCAGAACCCCCACATCAAAATGATCTAAGCCAAGCCAGCAAAGAACTTCCCCCAGGATGCCATGTGCAAGTCTAATGCTTTTTATGCAGGTGGAACGTAGACATGGGTGCAATGTAAGCTAAAATTCTGTGTGCAGTCTTAAGCTACTTCATTTGATGGAAAAGGTCTAAAGGTCAAAAGCACACAGCTTAAGCAAATGAAGAAGAAAAAAAAGGAGTATTTTTTGCTGCATTTTATACCAGTTTGAAAAACTGCTTTAATGGAGAATTACGTGAATACCAGTGTGAGTTAGAAAACCCTATATAATGGTAAACGATAGACACAAAGATCAGAAGGGTGTAAGTGAAGGTGCACTTCCCACTGCAACTGCATTCTCCCGAAGCTCAATGTATGCTGGGCATCAATGACTTCGAACCATGAAAGAAAACAAGATACCAAGAAAATCTGTTCTGTGCCAGGGAGGTAGCTTTATGTCATATGACAGAGTTTTCTCCCTAAAAGATCTGTCTCAAGCTTCAAACTAAACCATCAGAAGTACACAGAGCGGCTGACAATGCTTCCATTCTTAAGCCATATGCATGCTCACTAATGGTGCAAAAATGCATCACCATCTCGAGCTCTGCTGAACATAACAGCCTCTTTTAAGGAGAAAGAGACTTGGCTTATTTTCAACTCACAGAAAGACAATCACATGATTCAGCAATGTCCACTTCAGAAGATCGAAAGCTAGAGATTTCACGTAAGCTGCATGCAAAGGATTTAAGGCAACTATTTTTGCATTGTTAACTCACAACTAGACCATTATTAATTTTCATGCACTAACAAACAATTATTTAAGGAAAAGGGAAATGCTAAAGGCTACATTCACAGCATCCTGAGGACTCCAGTCCTGCTCAAGGCTTCCTGATCTAGCTTCAAAGCTTCATCCATCTGCTTAGGAACCTGCCCAGGGATGCAGAATCTGCCACTTCCTTTGGCACCTGTTCCACCCTCTTCACAACAGAGAATATTTCTCCATAATCTCAACCAGAATTTCCCTTACCACAACTTGTGACTACTGCCTCTTGCCTGTCCTTTCACTGTGCACCTCTAAGAGGAGTCCAGCTCCCTCTTCTTTTTCATTGTCCTTAGGTACTTCTAGTCAATTGGAGCCTCCCTTAGCTGCCTGAGCCAGAAAATAACTAGCCCTTGCAACCTTTTCTGAGGTGTTACGTGCTCCAGACCCAGCCACCTCAGTGGTCCTTGACTGTTCTTTGGTCTCTCTTGCATGGGTGTTTACAGCCTCAGAAGTGCTAAACAGAGCAGCAAAGCCCCTTCTCAGCCTGATCACTATGTTCTTGCTCACTCAGCGCAGCTTTCTGTTGGCTTTTGTGACTACAAGGTAACGTTGCCTAATCTTACTGAATTTACTGCCTCTTAGGACCCCCAGGTCTTCTCCACAAAGCTGTTTTCTGCCTTTCGTTTTGTTGAACTTCATGGCTTCCTATAACCCCACTCCAACTTTCTGAGGTCTCTCTGAACAGCAGCTCTGCCCTCCTGTATATTCACTGCCTCTGCCAGTGTAATGTCACCTGTGACTTGGTGAGAGTGTGCTCCATCCTATCATTTGTACCAGTAATGAAACAGTTTAACATTGGTACCAGTATCAACTCCCAATGAAATCTCTACCAGTTCAGCTCATTTTTCACACACAGTGTAACCCACCCAACCATCTATCCAGTCTGCATCCAGTCTGGCTCCAGGGATGCTAACAGAAATGTCAAAAACCTTGGTAACATCAAAGCAAGCAAGGCTTTGGTCTCTCCTAGCCCACTGCATCTTGCATTTCCATCACTTCATCATGTTCATCAGGCACAATTTGCACACGGTAAAGCTATACTTCTTTGTTCCCAGCCACCTTGCCCTTCACGGGCCTGGAAATAGCTTCCATGAGAACCAGTGCCACAATCCTCCTTGGGACTGAGCTGAGGTCAGCCAGCCTCCTGTGTCTCTGATCTTTGTGCCTTACAGCACAACTAAACACCTCAGGGGTTGATTTCTTCTTGCATGATCCTCAAGTATGATGACCCTGCTTCACCTGACCTGCAGTAACCCAAGATTACAAGCACATTATCATATTTGCCAGCAATCTGGAAACACTAGCAGCACAGCTTGCTTGGCCCAATTCTCCCTGTATTTTTTCAGAAGGTTACCCAATACTACGGAAGTTAATGGTTGGACTCTATGATCTTAAAAATCTTTCCCAACTGAAACAATTCCATGATTCTAAATCCAAGTTGCAAACACCTCTACCCCAACTAAAAAGTAAATTTAATTAAAAAAAAAGTGTAATTTAGGACAGAATCGTATTTTCATTGTATTTGAAAATGTGAGTTCATTTTAGTCTGAGCTCCTCTTCATAATTTTCTATTTCATAAAAAGCATGAAGTTACTATGATTTTGATGAAAGCTCTAAAAAGCCTCAGTGAGCAAGACAGCAAAAGCAAACAAGCAAGTGAGCCCGTGAGTCAAGCAACACATGCAGTGGCACCTAATGAATACATCCTAAAATCCAGATATTTAGCACATTCAGAAGTCTGCTGTGGACAGGCCAGTTCAGAACTCTGCTTCTTAAAGTGCCTAAACAAAAACAAGTTTTCCCTGAAAGCCTAAGTGCCTGGTGAGCTGGTAAGCAAGTGATTTGTTCATCTGAAGTTCACCGGAAACAGTGAAGATGCTCAAGGACTTCAATAAGCTTGGAGAGGACACTGCAATTTAAGTTCCAAAACTAACCACTTGGTCAGTTTGTCATTGTTTGGAGTTTGAGAGAAAATAGATGAGTGGTCTTTTAAATACTCTAGAGTTGCTATGGGATGCACTGTCAACAATCTGTCATCCATGGGTCTTTCCCAAGCAAAAGGTGACACAAAGGACACTGCAAGAGATTGAAGTTAGTTCACAGAAGACTAACGCTTAAAATCAACTTGTGACAGTTCCTTCTATGAGAAGTCCAGGTTTGCACTGAAACTTCAAGAAGGCAGCAAGAGGTTTTGTTGTCTTTTAGAAGATTTTAAGTGGAGGGACAACCTGGAATACAAAGAACCTCTGAGACATGTCTGTGGATACTTACTAATTGCTAGGCTCTTAAAGAAGACCTGTCAGAATGAGAAGATTTCATGCTTATGTTAATGTGAAGACATTAAGCAGTAACTCAGAAACCTCTTGTCTTTGAGATACTGAATGGTCCTTCGTTTTTCTCTTCTGATGCCCATCCATAATGCAATACAACTCAAAGCTAGACACTTTGTACCATTTAATAAACCAGATCTAAAAAAAGTATCTGTTTTTAAAAAAAAAAAAAAAAAGAGTTAAAATACCAGCCCACAAGCCACAACTCAGTCATGCTTCTGTCACTCTAGGAAAAAAAAAAATCTCCCCGTGTGTATTCAACACTGTCTAAAGCCTGGGGAAACAGATGGGTTTGTCCTGAACCCTCTGGATACCAACAACAGTAGGCTACTGTGGACAAGAAAATACTCATTATGCAGCTTACTGTATCCTGTGCTCCTGCAGAGTACATCCTACCACCTAGGCCATTTTATTTCTCCATGAATTGAGTTCCACTGCTGACTTCAGTTGTACTATTATGGTAAGGAAAAGAAGTGGACTTGGTTGTGAACATGCCAGGATATTTGATCAATTTTACCTTCTTCATGCTACTGTATGAGCTCAGAAAGGTGACTTCTTTAGTTCAGTAGACTCTAAGGACAAATTTTCCCCTGTCAACAGTATCAGGGCACTGAATTCCTGCTCTTCATGAAGTGACACTGCAGAGAGCTTAAAAATGTCTTCCTGACTGGAAATACTGTCTCTGGAATGTGCAGAATGGAAGATGAACTGACACCTTTGTGCTTCAACATCTTTCCTACTTTTCTGTTTTCATCGTGTCAGATTAAATGACTCATCCCAGTTTTGAAGACTAAAACTGGATTTGTAAAAACTGATAACTCTTTCTGACACTGATGTTAAATAGCTCTGTTTGCCTTATACCACAGTAAATTATGACAAGTCAAACACCTGGCAAAATCTTAGGAAGAGAAAATGCGTTCTCATAATTGTAAATATTCTTAGTACAAAGGCAAAAGTCAGCTCAGAGGAAAAAATACTCCACTTCCCAAGTCTATTCGCTTTAATTTGCACTGTCATTGTACAGACCTACCACCGAGGAAGGAACCCAGAGACAAAGCACAGATTTCTAAAATGTAAAGGCAAAGCACTCGGCAAAACATTTACATACTGAATATTTTCTTGACAGAAGGATGCCTCAAGGCCACCCACCAAGGTAGCAACAGCTTCCTGTAACAACACAACCTTCCAGAAAGCTGATTTAAAGAAGTGAGTAAAACAAAAAAAGAACAGTAGAAAAAACATTCGACGTAGGCACCTTAACAATGAAGTCTGCAAAGAGCACGCTAACACATAAAACACAGGTTCCCTCTGCTGCCAAGTCCCATGGCCTGGGATTCAGCTCTCTCTGTGCTCATTACAAATACAAAAACTGAAAAACAGCTGCCTCTTCTGTCAGAGTTCTGTTGTTGCCAGCCATTCCTTTTTAATGAAGCCTCAAAAAATATGGAGTAACACTAAACTGGAAGAGCTGCAGTCAAATATGATGTTACCACAAGTAGAGGATCTTAGCCTGCACTGTTTCGTGGTATCTCCTTTTGGCAAGGTTTTCTGGAGATCCACCAAGAAAGCACCAGAGTCCAATAAAAACTGAAAGAAGTAGTCTTCTTAGTAAGACAGACTATTTAAACTTTGTGTTTACATTATCGTCTAGTTAAAAAAAATTAACTTTTTAACTGACAGTCAAAGAATTGTCTTTACAACAGAAACCTCCAACAGTCTGGCTCCAGCTGGGTGATGAAAACTGTTTCTGTAGTTCTCCAGGGGTACAATCCAAAACAATAAACTTACAGACAACATGAAAAAACCACTTCACAAGTAAGCCACACCTCAAACAAATCTGGGTAGTTGACAGGCAGGCATTATGGTTTTTATCTTCATATATTCACAACCACAGACAAAGATGGAAGAGCTGTTTTTCCCAGTTCTTTTGATCACTACCAGGGATCTTTGTTGATTAACACACGTAAAATCGAGTTTTTGTGAATGCTTACGAAGTTCATTTGAGCTTTATAAGATGTATTATTATGCCTATGCATATATTCCTAGATGGAAATACAGATAATCATTTAGACAAGATACATCTACATCTAACTACCCATGCATGCTAGGTCACAAACTCATGATTTTTACATCTAGCTACTCTGCTATTAGCCAAGGAGAAATTGCAACTGTCCCTGCAGGTAAGTAAAAATAAAGTTTACTGAAGTGAAACCATCAATACAAAACAAGGAGAACAATTGCTGATGAAGCCACTTCCTCTAGGATTAAGGACTGGGTCTCTTCAAGTAGAGAAGAATGCTTTCTTTTCCCTGTTGAGTGGTACAGCAATGACATCAGGGTTTGCCCTTTTAATAATGAATTCCTGCACAGTCAATTATCAGTTAAAGAATTTATCACATCAAATGATACAATGAAGTCCGAGACTGTGGAACAGTTCCTGTTTGCTGTAATTTTGGTCTACTCGGACGTGGTAAATCTGCTTTTAGCTTTTCTCCAACACCAGTCAAACTCCCCTTTCTGTTTGCATTGAAACCAAAGCAGATACAGATCAGGAACCAAAACACAGAACAGTAACAGCAATCCTCCACCTTTTCATCTTTCCACAGAGAACTCACTTGCTGCAGCTGGAAAACTATTTGCCCATGAACCCTCCCACAAACTTTCCCTTGCCTGGAACATTCACCCATCCCCTGGAACAGAGATGAGCAGCAACAGAGAGGACAGGACACCAGTCATCCAGTGCTGATGAGGTAAGAAATCACCAACACCCCACACTGCACCCAAACAATAACCACCAAATCATCCTTACTCCTGCTCTGCCCTTACAAACACTGCTTTCTTTGAAAACACCCAGGTCAATGCAGCAGTTACCATTTCATGGGATTCCTTTAACCAGACTACCTTGTTGCAAGTGACTAGCTTAGGCTGCCCCCATCCAAGTTTGCAGCTATCAAAGGGCAACAAGCAATATTAGAGCCATCAGGGAAGCTGAATGACATTTTGTGCCCTTCACTCCACATGTGAGGGGCCACAGGAAGATGAGTGCAGGCATCCATCCCGTGTCCAAGGATGAAAACAGGTGTAACAAAGCTGACAGGTGCTTCCAGCTACAGTAAAAGAGGTGAGGGTTTTTTGCACAGCAAAAAAACTACATAACTACATAACTACGTCCTTCCTATGTCAAAGTCCGCAGAGATTTAGCAGAGATTTCACTTGGAGCAGACCCAGCAGCCTCAGAGCAGTGCATGGTCACATCTGCTCCACAAAGCCTGCTCCTGATGGATCCACAGCAGTCTCCTCTCCAAGGGCTTAAAGTTAGGACCTCTGTAACTTCCCACCTGCTGCAAGCCTCACACACACAACAGTGGCAAAATGACTACAGAACAGCTTAAGATCATTAGGACAGATTGAGATGCATAATGAATAAGCAAACAAGAAGGCCTTAAAGATAAATTATTTAGTTATTATATAGATGTTTTCACTAAGACTTGTGAAAGACTGTGGAGAAGGAGGGGCCAGAGAGCACATGTATTAAGACAGCACACCTTGGAGATTACCTTTTCTTGCAAAAACAGCTGTTATCAGTCATTATGCAGGTTATATTGCACAAATACACTAAGCATCTGCTAGCACTCAAGATGACCCTGGAGAAAACCCCAGAGTATCTCTCCAGAAGGCCCAAAATTTTGTTACATCTTTGTCTTAACAGAAAATTGTAGACCTAAATTTACTGTTTGCACCAAACAGTCTTTAGAAAGCAGCATAATGCCCGAGAAAACATCTCTTATTAAAAAGACTGTGCCATTACAATTATGTAATTGTAATTGCAGTATTTTGATATTCTTTATCAAGACACTCTGATATTCTTTACAAGAAAGTATCCTCACACACAAAACTATACAAGAGATGTGTCTGCGATGACCACCGCATACAAAAACCCCAAGCTCCCAAGACATTTCTTGTGGAAAAGAGATAGGTGAGCCAAACAAACAAGAATCGCAGGTTTCTTTCCCCCCTTCCATTTTGTTTTTCTAAGGAAGCCACAAAGTCTCTATTGTGTTATCAGGGAAACCCCATTAAAAAATACAAGGCTACACCAAGCTTAAACTAAAAACTAACTTAAATCATCAACCATGAGAGATGTTAATACAGACAGACCATTACAAGGATGATGAAGAAAGTGGAACACCTCCCTTATGAGGAGAGGCTAAGGGAGCTGGGTCTCTTGAGCTTGGAGCAGACTGAGGGGTGATCTCATTAATATCTATAAATATGTGAAGGGTGGGTATCAGAAGGATGGAACTAGGCTCTTCTCAATGTCATCTAGTGATAGGACAAAGAGCAATGGGTGCAAGATGTAACATAGGAGGTTCCACATAAATATGAGAAGGAACGTCTTCACAATGAGGGTGACAGAGCACTGGAAGGGGCTGCCCAGGGAGGTTGCGGAGTCTCCCTCACTGGAGACGTTTAAGACCCACCTGGATGTGTTCCTGTGTGACTTGGTCTAGGGGGTCCTGCTGTGGCAGGGAGATTGGACTAGATGATCTTTTAAGGTCCCTCCCAATCCCTAATGATTCTATGATTACTGAACTACTGACACCCTTGTATTCAAAGGGACTTCTTACTCATCCTCAGAAAGTTTGAGCTTGTGCCTTCCCTGTTGCACAGAAGGGCAGCTTTTACAGTTCAGATAACAACATGCAATACTTACACAAGGCTCTGGAAATCAAATCTTACTGAAGGAGAAAGATACACAAAGACTGAAAACAAACTGACAGCTCGCATGATGCTTGAAGACCTCTCCTGAACCACTCTATGATGTTATAAACAGTTCTCAGCAAAGCCAAAGACATGTAAGATAGGAGAAGTAAGCTAACTGCATTGAGGCTTGTAATCTTGTGTTTTGTAGAGTCTACAATCTAACAGAGTATGTGTTGTCACCTTGAATGGGTATTTAGTGAAGAAAAACTGACTTCTGCTGTTTTTTTAACTCCTACCCAGTAAAGTTCTAATGCAGGTTTTATTGCTTTGCACAGCAACAGCATAGGGGAAGGCAGAGCATGTTTGAAACAGTCTCGCTGGAGAAAGTACACAATAAGCAATTTGCCAGAAACCAAACCTTTTACTGTACTGTATTATACATACAGTAAAATTATGTCTGAATTGAAGTCACTGATACAGACATTAACATGTACATCTTCCGGGTCTAGTGGCTTTGTCAAACTTGTTTATTTTACTGTACACACATTTATGAGGACTGAGAAAAGGGATTTTTACTCCCAGGAGAGGGAAAGAGACACATTTCTGAATTATGAATTGCTGTATGGCATTAATGCCTAGCAAGATGCATCTCTGAAGACCATTTACGCTGCAGTTTCCTAAAGCTCAGTGACAAGACACATTGTATGCAGGCTCTACATCAAATTAGAAGCCAATTACATCACTCGAAGTGTTTTGTATTTGACATTTTGCTTTCTCCAAATTACCCATGTCACATAACTTTCCACAGACCATTATGGAAATTCAAGTCAGCAAAGAGACTTCTAAAATGTCTTACTTGTTTAGGCTATGGAATTTATACATAGAAGAATAAGCCTTTATTTACACAGGAACTCACATTAGTAAATAAAAACCAACTCAGATGCTTCCAGTTCTTATTTCAGTCTGAGAGCCATTAATTCTCAATTAGTTTAGGCTGTTTCTTCACCATGATGAAGCTGAGAGGATGCCAAGGGAATAAAGCTGTACCCAATGTTGGGATTTACATCCATGATAACGCGACTGTGAAGGGTGTCACAAAAACTTGACAGATTTTTTCATGAAAGAAGACCGAGCTGAAGTCTCAACAGGGCAAATCACTTTGTTTTCATGCACAGATATCAAAGTAGTGAACTCTCAATGTGCATGGTGTGTCCTACCACATGCCTGGCTGTGCATCCAACTCGTAACAGCTAGCTCTTCATGCACCTCTGATGATAAAAAGGTGGACATAGCAGAAGGCTGGCCACCTCAATAGCAATGGAAAACTATTCTACTACAACCAAAATTTGAGATGCAGGTTTGCAGATCAGTGACAGTACCCAACCCATTTGATCTATGGTTGACCACACTGTAAAAAGGTTCAGACACAGAATCTGATGCTGGCCACATAATGGATATCCAACTCACTCTAAATACAAGAGGATGTTAAAGATATAATACTCGGCTTGAATTGGAGGAAAACGGGGAAGCAGGCAAATTCCTGAACAGCAAGACAGTATTGGATGCTACAACCAACCACCACACTCTTACATCTTGTTACCTATTGTAAGTCATGGGCCACAACCCATGATTTACACTGCTGAGAGGATCTGCCCCATGTTATGAGTAAACTCCCTGTGCCTCTTGATCTCTACAAACCATTACCTCTGTCTTGACAGCAGTAAAGTTTACCCACCTCTTCCCATCAGGACTCCTGAATTAATGTCAACTGCTTCTAAAACCAATGCTAACTAGAGATTTTGATGTACTGACCTAATATCTAGCAAAAAGATTATTCCTGGAAATGCTGCAGGCCAGAGGTGCCTGAAGCTTGGAGAGGTTCCCAAGCTTCAACCCAAATGGCCACCATCTCCATGGGAAACAGAAGCACCATGTACACACAACTGAACACTGAATGGTCATTCCCAATGCTCACCATCAGGAAACTGATTACATGTTCACTTAGTGCCTGTTAACACTTGAAATACTCTCTCCTTTTGAAGGGACCAAGTGTGAGAAATGCCATCAAGCAAGTGGGAGCTGCAAGCAAACCTCCAGGTGTATCCCAACCATTCCCAGCAGCTGGCTTCACAGCAGTGGCTCAGCTTCATTTACCAGCTCACTAAGAACTACTGACAAAACCCATACCATCCTTTAGGAAAAACTTTTCAGAAGAGAGCCATATGATACCAGAACTTTCTATGTTTCACATACAGTCTTTTCCAAGCACTCAAGCAGCATAACCCTTGGCCTAAGGACCTCACAGCTTAAATAGTATCTGATCCAGAAAGCTATAGAAAACAGTAACCAAGCTCCAAATTGGAAAAGGTTCACAAAGCAGCTACAGATCCAAGAACTCTCCCGACTAATGACAGTGTACATTGTGTGTAATTCAGAATTAGAAAAATCAGAAAACACAATCCTCTCCAGGTGGCCAGCTTAGAGAAATGAGCTTTAAACTGAAGGCTCTGGAGGGTGGGCACCAAAATGGAAATTCTCAGGTCAACATGCCCACCTCAGGAATACATTTAGGAAAGAACCAGAAGGCAGACCACCCCAGGGCAGTATGCAACTTATGCTGCAGCCTCCCATTCCCCTCCAGGAAAACCTGCGTGTTGGACTAATTCTTTGCACACTACCACAAGCAGTATGAGGAACAAGCAGAAAGAACTAGAGATCTGTGTGTGGTTGCAGGGCTAGCACCTCATGATTACTGAGACATGGTGGGATAGCTTAGACTGGAACGCTGCTGTGGATGTCCATGCACTATTCAAGAAAGACAGGCCAACAAGACAGGGCAATGGAGTGGCTCTTTATATGAAAAAGTACCTGGAATGTATCAAGCTCTGCGTAGGAGAGGATGAAGAACCAGTTGAGAGCCTATGGGTTAGAATCAAGGGCAGGCTAATATGGGTGACACTGTTGTGGACATTGTCTACCTTGACTTTAGCAAGATCTTCAACATTGTTTCCTGTAACATCCTCATAAGGCAAATAATGCAGTGCAGATTGGATGAGTGAATGGTGAGGTGGGTTGAGAGCTGGTTGTGTGACTGATGTGAATTCTAAGAGACTGCGGGAGAAAATAAAATAGAGGCATCTCATCTGAACACCTACTGGTGCCCATACATCCACCAGAATAAGGACCAGTTGCTGCTACCTGCTTTATGCTATATGAGAGATCAGACTGAGAATGTGTGTATCCCAAGTTTAAAAAGCAATGTTCCTCCTTTCTCCACAACTCTCCTTTTATGGGGGAATAGGGTGAGTGGTAGGAGGGCTGACTTAGTTACATCCAACTAAATTTCAGAAAGAAAAACAACTTTCACAGTTTACATCCCCAAATAAAGTCATTCAACAGAATTTCTAATTAAGACAAAGCTTAACGTAAGGTATAAGGACTCTTAACAATATCCATATGAGAAGTTACTTTCCCTTGAATGCTGATATAGCTTGGCCAAGTTTGCAAACATGGCCATGAAAAGACAGATGCAGTAGTATTCCCTTACATGTGCTCCTGAGCTTTTTCAGACCACTCTGAACTACTGGGGGTCTAGCCTCTTTGCCTTGCCAATCTTTTCCAAGCCACTACATGGGACAATGCTCCCAGAGATGCAGGACTGTTGAGCAGAGGAAAGAGGCAGCTGACAGTGCATGTTTGCCCTAAATTGGGCACAGCAAAGCCACAGAATTGCTGCATGTACTGCTATTGTTATGCAAGAGCTTCTTAGAGAAAACATCAAGAGCTCCCAGTTACCCATGTGGGAACACTAACCATAAAAGTAGTACCTGCCCAGTAGCAATGAAGTTATTCAGACCAGGAAGATGCCTGTGCACAAACCCCCGAAGCAGGAGAAGGAAAGTCCTGTGTCAGTCTAATTCCTATACACACAAGACTCATTTTAGTGTCCTCCCCGTTATACTTTAAAAGCTGACCAGAATCTGCAGTTTAGTTTGTGTGTTTTCTGCAGAAAAGTTTACAGTGTGGGTTTGAAAAGTTGAAAAGTTTCTGGGAACTATAAACAGGTAACTGTCAACCAGAAAAAAGGCCAATTTTAACTCCATCCAATTCTTAAATCCAATCTCCATTTAATTCTTAAATCTCCAAGCGTTGCCAATAAGGCATCCACTGCAAGCATCTGTCGATCGTCAGCACAATCCAACATATTTCCTACTGAAAACATGTTTACCTAGAGCTTGAAATGTTTAGTGCAAATAAAGGTTAATCACTCAGTGACACCAGAATTTCACTATAACGCTTGTTTCCCTGAGCACCATCTCTTAAAAGTGCTTTAAATGCGTATGACAAGAAACTTATTGGGAGCCCTGGTTTACCGTGTTTCATCATTCCTTAGAAATATTCAGGAAAACTAGAATAGAGATTAGGGTTAGCATTAAAGCCCAATCTTCAGTTAGGAGGAGAGAAGCATACATCCAGCTTCTTGTAGCTAGAGAGGGCAGGTAGATCAAAGCAAGTGAATATGACCATTTGAAAAGCAACCGCTGAGCAGTCTGGGGAACCACAAGGCAGAAAAAAAAGGAAGTGGGTATGTGAGGTGTGTTCGCAGGAAGGCAAGGTAGAAAAGGAGATATATCCAGAACAGAGAAGCTGAAATATGTGTGTCAATTGTCTTCAAAAGCCTTTGTGACTTCTCAGGTGTTTATTGAAATGAAGGTGTCTTCACCATGTATCTCTCAACAGTCAGTCTCTTCAACAAACACCTTCTGAAGGCTGCCAAATACAACGCCTTCAAGTATCACCACTTGTATCTGAGTATGCCATATCTGCTATCATTACAAGCATAATTATAAGCCAAAGGAGGTAGAAAGACAACTTCCATGTGCATGGATTCTTCTCCTCTATTCCTTACCTCATGTTTTAGCCCTTATCAGTGAACCACACAAACTCAGTGTCCTTTCACCCAAGCTGCAGAAACTACCCAGTTAAGAAACAAAGGCACGAAAGGGGATGTTGAAAGAGTTCTTCATACTAAAACAAAGAAATCCTACTGCATTTAAAACCTTGTGTGTGAGCCACGTGCACACTCTTTCCTTCAGATTTGTTGAACACTGCAACTTAGAACAGTTCTTCACCAAACTGAGAGGTACATTTGTGCCTAAGTGAGGTCACTGCTGTTCTGCTAGGGCCTGCGCAGGGACATGTTTGCCAGTCACCCCACTAGAACAGCCGAACACAAAAATGCACTAATGGAGAGTGAGCTCAGGGAAAGAGAAAGATCAGTAAAGGCCCTTTGGGTGTTGTCGCTCTCATCTACCGCGATACTTATACTATTAATGTTAAAAAACAGTAAGCTTATAACTTCCACTTAAGGGAAAATGCTTTAAGACTGTAGGCAATTTCAGGTAAATTGAACTAAGTCAACAATTCTATGATTTCACATGAAGTCATTATAAACTCAGTAGTTTGGTGTCAAACTCTGGAGCTCCAGCAACTTGCAAGACTGCTATTGTTTTGGGTTTGTTTTTTTTAAATTAAAAATAGCACCCTGATGATTCTATTTAAGTCAAGCATTTAAATGAAGAAAATGTGAAGAACTAACCTTTAAAACAGATGTTAAATAACAGCAAACCCATGACAGAAGGGGCTGTTCATAGCAACACATTTTTTTAAGAGTTTTTATCAATTTGTGTCTATGAAAAGGAATTTCATCACCAACAGCTGATCATCCCAAACATGCGATTCTTATGCCAGGTATCAGCATGCTTAATATTTCTGTCAGCTAATCAACCTGCTAACACCACCGCTAAATGAACTCTTTCCTGTCATACAGTCACAACCCAGATGTTCTCTCCTTGTTTTTGAAATCTGAGATAACAAGCAATAAAACATAGTTATGTTTATGAGCCACAAGAGAGTGCTGAGTAAATAAATTCTGTTACAGTGTTTTATTAATACACCTGCTACTGGGGGATAAAGAAGGGAAAGTACAGACAACCCAAGTACATGCGCATGAAACTCTTAAGATTGGAGAGGGTTGTTTTGTATTAATCTCAGTGTAATTTTAAAAATATTATTAAAGTCTTTAACTGCAAGGTATTTCTTCTGTTATACCTTAAAACAACAAATTCTGGCTTTGTTCTATGTCAGCCATGTAGTCAATAGGGTAGTGAGACAGATCATGAACTGGCTGCAGGATAGAAGCCAGAGAGTAATGGCCAATAGGACAGAGTCTAGTTGGAGGCCTGTATTGAGCAGAGTCCCCAAAGGGTCAGTGCTGGGACCAGTCCTATTCAATGAATATTAATGACTTGGATGAGGGATTAGAGCGCACTGTCAGCAAGTTTGCTGGTGACACAAAGCTGGGAGGAGTGGCCGACACCTGAGCAGACTGTGCTGCTATTCAGCAGGACCTGGACAGGCTAGAGAGCTGAGCAGAGAGAAATTTAATGAAGTATATCAAGGGTAAGTGTAGAGTCTTGCATCTGGGCAAGAACAAACCCAGGTACCAGTACAGGTTGGGGACTGACCTGTTGGAAAGCAGTGT
This sequence comes from Phoeniculus purpureus, assembly GCA_028565055.1. Classification (NCBI taxonomy): domain Eukaryota; kingdom Metazoa; phylum Chordata; class Aves; order Bucerotiformes; family Phoeniculidae; genus Phoeniculus; species Phoeniculus purpureus. The sequence goes on along the minus strand of JAOXOE010028313.1, from coordinate 60 downwards.
AGGAGAAAGGGACCTGGGGGTCCTGGTGGACAGCAGGATGACCATGAGCCAGCAATGTGC
>JAOXOE010028312.1:0-16388 GCA_028565055.1 Phoeniculus purpureus | reverse complement strand
TCTTGGTGTTCCCTTTGACCTCCCTGGCTAGGTCCAATTCAAACTGTGCCTTGGCTTTCCTAACCAGATCTCTAGCTAGTTCAGGCAGCTTCCTTATATACCCCCCATTCTAGCTGTCCTTCCTTCCACTCCTTGTGGTTTCTTTATGGGGGACAGCATGCCCAGGAGCTCCTTACTCAGCCAGGCAGGCCTCCTAGCATTCTTCTCTGCTTTTCTCTTTGTTGGTATACATTGTTCCTGGACACAGAGGAGGTGATCCTTGGATACTGACCAGCTGTCCTGGGCCTGATTGTCTTTAACATCTCCATAAATTATATAAATAGTGGGATTAAGTGCACCCTCAGCAATTTTGTCGATGACACTAAACTGAGCAGTGCAAGCAATAGACCAGAATGATGCAGTGTCTTCCAGAGGGACCTGGACAAGTTCGGAGGTGGGTCAGTATAAATCTTATGAGATTCAACAAGGCCAAGTGTAAAGTCCCTCACCTGGATGAGGCCAATTCTCAATATCAGTGCAGGCTGGGAGATGATATGATTGAGAGTAGCTCTGCAGAGAAGGGCTTGAGGATACTGGAGGGCAAAAGGCTGGACACGAGCTTGCAATGCCAGTTGCACCTTGGGCTGCATCAAAAGAAGGGTGGTCAGCAGATCAAGGGAGGTGATACTCCTCCCGGACTCCTGTGTCTTGTGGGGGCCACAACACCAGACAATCATGAACCTTTTGCAGTGGTGCCAGAGGAGGCCACAAAAATGACCAGGGTGTTGGAACACCACTGCTATGACGATGGGCTGCAAGAGTTGCTGTTGTTCAGCCTGGAGAAAAAGTAGCTCTACGGAGACCTTATTGCAGGTATAAGACGGGAAGTTTTTACAATGAGGCTGGTGAAACACAGAACCTGGTTGCTCAGAGGCCTGTGCTGGAGGCCTGATTCCTTGGGACATTTGAAGTGTTTGTGGATGAGGCTCTGAGCAACCTGATCTAGAGGTGTCCCTGCTCACTGCAGGGAAGTTGGACTAGATGGCTTTCAACCCAATCCATTCTATGATTCTATCACTAGATGCCCTCTAAAAAGTCCCTCTCCAGCTTTCTTATAGGAGGCCTTTCCTTGAGGCCTCCCCAGAGCTTCTTGTGCATCCCCAGCCCCTCTATTGAGGCAGTGTGAGAAGATGAGAAGTCCTTGACTTAGTATAAACGCTGCTCAGCAACAACTGAAACATCAGCATGTTACCAACATTATTCTAACTCTAAATCCAAAACACGGCAGCTACTCGGAGGAAAATTAACCTTATTCCAGCCAAAACCAAGACAGGCCGTCAGCCTGCGTTTGGCATAAGGTCAGAAGCTGGCAAGCGGAAGAGGCAGATTTAACTCTCAGTGTAACAAGCTGTGTGCCCTCTCAGAATCACACATAGGATTGGCTTCAGTTTCTTTTGATCACCTTTCTAGATAATCTTTCTAGAGTTTGTAGAAAATGTAATAAGCTCCAAACATTTGTCTGATAAGAGAGCTGCTAAATGGTGTGACCTTGTGGGAGAAATAGCCCTGATATCTGAAGGTCAAAAATGACCTTGTGTGCGCTGGGGATGTAGAACACTAACACTGACTGTCTTTCTTGCTTAGGGAAGCATTACTGACACGCTCGAAAACTGAAGAACTCCTTGTCCTAATATTCAAGTGTTGCTGCCAAAAAGGAACAAATAGTGCTGCTGCAAAGTGCACAGAGAAGATTGTGTCCCTCTTCTTCCTTTTCAGTTGTCCCAGGCAGGATGGGGAGGACATTGGTTTGCACAACTTGATGACTTGTCTGAACAATTTGCTGCCAGTACTGTAAAAGGTTAAAAAAAACTTCTATCATTTATATAGGCTGCTTTTTTTTGCTTTTGAATTGTGGGTTTCCTCTGGCAGCAATTAGATTCAGAAAGTCTTTATGTGTAAGGTAACCCCATGTCTGTTTTCCAATGTTTTCAGCGAGTCCCAGTTTGAACTGCTGTAAGGCTACTTTCTTTCAGGGGGTTTTCTTGTTTCCTCACTGTGCACAAGAGAAAGTTCTGCTTTAGGAAGCCAAGTGTATAGCCACGCGTGTTAAACAAGGCAGTCAGATTTTGCTCTTGCAATCAACGCCTCAATTTTCCATGTACGTCTGTATTTTACAAAAGATAGTTTTCATCCTTTTAGAGCTAATATTGCACAACAGGACTGTGCTGAGACTATTCTGGATGCTGGGTCAAGACACCAGTGCTTCAGTTTTTACTTGCTTGAGTTGAGAAGGCCTCAGACTGGAGATACACCTGCATGGCACTATGCTGAGATGGGCTTACTGAACCTCTGTATATCCTGTCAAGTATGTAGCTTTGGATTCTTTCACATCAGCCTTTATACCCAGGGGGAAAAAACGCCTAGTTTTGTTTCAAGGATTTCTCACCTACAATTTTTCAGGGTTTTTTTTTTCTTTTCCTTCTCCCAATCATATTATAAAGATTTATTTTCTGTAACAGAGCTATCTCTAGAGCTAACAGACTTCTCTTCTAAAAGTACTTTTTAATAGTTCTTCTGTTAATCTACTCTTTAATAGTTCTAACTTCTCTGAGATGAGATATTCTTCCTTTAAACATTTAAATAGAAGAATTCAGATTTGAAGGGACTTTTGAAAACAATCTTCCTGCACAGAGTAGGGCTAACCTCAAAGCTGGATGTATCTTCAAAGCCAGGGCCTTGCCTACACAAGTTTTTATTATCTCCCAGGACAGACTGAATAAACTCAGCTCTCTCAGTCTCTCCTTTGTACATCAGCTGCTGCAGCATCTTGGTGGCCATCCACTGGACTCACTCCAGTGTGTCAATCTTTCTTTCCCCAGGACTCTCAAAACCAAAGCAAGTACTCCAGATGTGGCCTCATGAATGCTGCATAGAGAGGAATAATTACTTCCCTCCGCCTGCCAGCTAATTAAATTACTTAGTTGGTGCCAGAACTTCAGTTGCCCTGGGTTGTCTTCCCTCAAGCTGGAGTGGTGGAAACTCTTCTTTGCAGGGAAGTACTTGCAGGTTTCTCTGTCATCTCAAGAAGGGCTGGAACAGAGATGCCCCAGTTACATGAAGCAGATGACCAAATCAGTGTTTACACACACAGAATTGCACAGGTTTTCGTTTCTCCTGTAGTGAATTTTTGCACCAGGCTTCCTCGATGCACGCAGCCATATAGCCTGCAGCAAAAAGATTGTATCACAGGGATTATTTTGGTAAAACAGCGAGGGAAATGCATAGTAAACAGCATATGCAAAGAGATGCATTGTGTGCATTCTGCTTGCTTTCCTGGCAGCACTGTATCTATTAGCTAAGTTTCCCACTTTAAAGTGAATTTTTAGTGACAAATACAAGAACTGAAATAATGGGGTGACACCCAGGTGAGCCTCACAGGAGCTGTGGGACAGCAACGTGTGCTTAAGGTTTTATGACAAGGAGGTGTTTCTTCTCCTCTAGCTTTCTGAGATTGTCACAGAATATCCTTGGTTGGAAGAGAACTTTAAGATCAAGTTCAACCTTTGACCCAACACAGCCAGGTCACCACTTAAGTCTTTAAGCACTGTTGTGACTTGTGCTGTTGTAGGTGATTGAAATACCTGTGACCAGCTAAAGTATGTGCTTTTGAAACGTTTCATTTTCCTACACTGTTTGATTTTTGGGTTTTTCTTACCTTTCAAACAAAATGAAAATTTTATGGTTAAAGGTTTAAATACTTGAATTAATACTTGTCAGAAAAAATTGAAGCATGAGAGAAACCTACCGCAACCACCAAACCTGTATATGTGGGACTTGTCCTGCAGTTGCTGCTGCTTCATGGGGTTTATGCCTCATATCGCCTACCTCAGATGTCCTCACACCCCAGGTTGGGAGAGCAGCTGCAGGCATCAATCTTCTACATGCTTATGCCTGCTTTAATGCATAACATATTGGTATTTATCTTAGGAAATTCTGGCTCCCAAAAAGATCTGTCAAGGTCAGTGTCTGGGCTATTGAGTGAACACCATCTGCTGCTCAGCCCACTGATGGTGAGGGAGGTGTCTGGGCCTTCAGGACCTTCTGGATATCTTCATAAACCCAAGGAAGAAATAAGTCTTAAAAGCCTGATGGGTTTAAAAGGGAGTGTTGGGAGAGAGGTATGAGCTGGAAAGGTGGACAAGGGAAGGGGTCCGTTAGATTTTGGGTTTGATTTGGTGGAGGTTTTTTTGTTGGTTTGGGTTTTTTTTGGTGGTGTTTTCTTTTCCTGTGTTTGTCTCCAGCAGGGAACTTGTGCAAAGTCTGTGTTCCTGCCCTGGCTGTTGTGATCACTGTGTTTCTCCTGTGATTTTTCTTTGGGTATTTCTTCTAGCTCTGTGGCACTGGCTGTGGCCGGTCTTCTCCATTGCTCACCTTCCTTGCCTTGACTGCAAATCCCTTTGTCTCCCAGCACAAATGAGCTGTTTATCCATGAGCTAATGGGTATCCACAATGCTCTGATCGTAATGCTGTGGAACTTCTTATACTCACGCTGATTAAAAATGAAAAGATGGATTATTTTGTGACCTACCCAGAGAATTAGTTGTATTTAATTTTTTTCCATACGGTTGTCACTGTAGGTTGAGTTGATTTGGGCTCAGAGGTGAGTAAGAAGCTCCTTCTGGCAAAAAAACATGGTTAGAGTTATACATCTCATCAAGTTGGCCCAGGTATTGTTGTATAGCAGATGGACAGTGTGCAAGAGCGATACCAAAATGCAGGTTTACAACTAAACTGATCCTTATGTTATATGGAGAAATGAGTAGTTTTGCCTGTTGACAGTAATAAATGTACCCTGAGAACCTCTGGGGGCTCAGACCTTCCACAGGTACTGTTAGAAGTGCTGGAGAGTGGTTCCCACTGTGGCTGCTCAGGCCATATAGGGAGGGGGAATGCTTTTTCTTATTTGCTTTTCTTTTAGGCGGGAATGAGGATTGCTTGGTGCTGTACATAAGCTCTTCTGGGGGAGATGGTGAGAGTTTAAAGCATTTTAGATGTTTGTTCCAGGTGTGATTTACATTGGCATGAAAACTCACCAGGTTTCTGATGTTTGGTGACAGATGAGTAAAATAGTCTCAGCAGGAAGATGAAGGAAATGTGTATCAGCTCACACTTTACATTTGTTTAAACAGGTTATGCAAGAATCACTCGGGTTATTGTTAGCAATCAGTTTTTGGAAAAGCTGTCCTTCTCCAAAGCACATAAAGTGTATTATTTTGGTCAAAACTCTGGGGAGTGAGGCAACAGCAGATCAGAACAGATGCCAGACAATGTCAGCACCTTGAGTCTGCTGCATCCTGTTCCTGATTGCTCATCTGAGTAAAATTCACATGATGGCAGAACTGTAAACAAGTGTTCCCAACATCAAATATTTTGGAGGAGAGGAAGAAGGGGCTGGAGTTTGACAAGAAGTTACAGGAGTTCATTGGGCCACCAAGATCTGACCTAGTCTGGTGGGAGCTGCTATTGAAGATCTCAAAGGTTTCTGCTTATTTCCTGCAGGATAAATGTGTGTGCTTGTTAACACCTTTTAATTAGATCTAAGATATTTAAATCATGTTCAAGGCTGGTTCTCCCAGTGTGACTCAGGGATTTTTAATAGATGTATTTTGATTGCCCTGTCTGGAAGACTAGTTGGTGGAGTTGATTTGTGGCTAAGGTATGTTGGTTTGAAATTGCTGTACATAGATGGGTGTAGTAGAGGCTGATTCAATAGGTGCTCTCAGGATTTTTTTCTTCTTCTGCATCTCTTTGCATATTCCAAGCAATACCCTGACTTCTTTGTATATCGTTTTCAATCTCTGGGGGGGAAAAAAAGTGATACAAGAAGTGAAGGCCTCTGTTAATTGAGTGTTAAGCGCTAGGGCATTGCTCAGTATGAGGCACTTGAGGCCACCCCAGTGTGCTGTTTAGGAGGAATAACTTAAAGCCACTTTCTCTCTTCTGTTTTACAACTCCCAACCCCAGATATCAGCCTCCCAAAGATGCAGTTCCCTTCCAGGGTAGCTTACCTGTGTATAATATTTGTATGAAAGAAAAATGTCAGAAGTGGCCCTTCTATGTTATACATGAGGCTGTGGCCAGTGTGATCTAGGGTGGGGTGTCCCTGCCCATGGCAGGGGGATTGGACTAGATGGTCTTTTGAGGTCCCTTCCAATCCCTAATGATTCTATGTGAGTCAGATGGAAAGGTTTCTTTTCTCCCCATAATCTCTTGGCTTTTTTTTCTGGCAAGCTCATAGTAGCTTACTGCTTGAAAAATGGCTTCTTAGTTTTTGACCCCAAGCACGCTGCATTATCTGTTAAATGCTGTTTTAAGGTGGCTTCTGATTCTCTCTTGCTTCTTTGTTGTAGGAATTTCCAAGTGTCAATCTTGTCAAGAATTACTTCTTAAAGCACATTAACCTGTTTGCCACAGAGATAAAGCAAGGCATACAATGTATTAAAACTAAACACTCAAAAAAGGGGCTAGGTAGGGTCTCAACTAACTTAATCTCTAAATCTTCATTCTGGAATATTTAAATCTGGGTAAGTGGCAATGCTTAGACTATGCCATTGCCTGTGTATGCAGATAACTGGGTTTGGTCAGTTTATTTCTTTGGGATTTATGGTTGAAATATTTTGCAGATTGGAAGAACAGGTTAAAGAAATAATCTGATCCCTTTTTGGCTCAAGAGAACAGAGTGACCTGGATTGTGATTTTTACTAGTCAGCCATGGCTGAACCCTGAAAAACCAGCATAAACATTCTTGGTAGTAATTACTGGCAGTAGTTCTTGATTTTTTAATTTATTTTATTTTGCTTGATTTCATTGCTAACCTAACTTTGGTTTTCTGATGAGAGCTTCTTCATTATGAATTGCAAGAATTCCCAAAATAAATTTTAAATTCCATGTTGGCACCTGTGGGTTGTTTCTTCAGTTTTTTAATGCCAATTCATTTCTTTCACTACATACAAATGAGCTTTCTTTAGGAAAAGCATTTGTCAAACAAACTAAACATACTAATATGATTGGAATAAATTCTTCAGGTCTGCATAATGAACACTAGAGGGTTTGCGCCACTTCTTTGTCTTCCTGAAACTGCCCAAACTCTTGTCCATCTTGCTGTAGTGCAAAACCATACAGTCCAGTATTTTAAAGAGTATAGTGTTTTTTAATATAGAATATTATTACATATTGTAGACTATATATATTATTGTATAATTGTATTATAGAATATATACAATATAGACTATATTTAATATAGTGGGGTTTAATGTAGAAAATGAACAAATGTTAAAAGCATGGACTTCTCTATACTTGCATTTCCTGTAGGCTTACACAGTTCTTTCACTTTTTCTTCAAACTTGGCACCTTTTGATCCCTTAGATTTAATCTGAAGATGTCTGTGAATGACCTTCATGATCATTTCTTTCAGAGGGATAGGTATGCAGAGTGGACACCATTCTGTTAACCCTCCTTCAGGTGCAGTCAAATTGATGCTTACAGATGTCAAACAACTTAGTGCTGCCAAGCTCAGTCAGCACATATGTTGTATTTGACAAGCCATATCTCTTCTCTCATTTCTTTAAGGAGTCAGAAGACATGGCATAAAGTGCATGTGAAAAGGAAGACTCAAACTGGAAGGTAAAGGGGAGAACAGGAAGATACATCAGTAAGAAGAAAAGCTTTGTTGGCCTGGTGATTACGACTTAGTATTTAAATTCAGTTTTTCAGATTAAGATAAATCCTTAGGAAGTTCTAAACTTAGCAGATAGCTGAAGTAACTATTAACATTTTTTTAAATGCAAGATCTTTGTCAGTAAACTGTATTTACCAGGCTTTTATAGAGCAAAAGGGTTCCAGGCCGCTTGCACTTGCAAAGCTCAATAGAGGATTTTAAAACCTGATAGCGAATTTGCCTTGTAGGTCTACCCAGCAATCTTTCAGACTTGCTCTACCAGCCAGTCAGAGCCTTTTAGTGACACAATTTGACTGCATCTGTGCTTGAACAATGTTTCTCCTGAAGTCTGCTGGAAAAATGGTTGACTTGCGAGGCTTTATTTCTGGTTACGCACTATATTTAAATTCAAAAAGGCAATATGCAGAATACATGAAATTAATTTTCAGTTCCTTCTTCTAGGAATGTAAATTTTTAACATCACAAAACTGAAGTTTATTTGTCTTTCATTCTACATTCCTGGAACTACAAGGTCTGTCTTTGTGACAATTATGAGAACTACTTTGTATGAGAGGAATTAGAGGCTGAGAAGAGAAGAAAGGGAAGCAGAGAAATCTTTTTGTTCTGTTTCTAGGCTGAGGTTTCTATCTCTGTGCTTTAATCGAGCAGTCTTGATTAGGGCTAGCCCTTTCCTCTGAGAGTACCATGCTTTGACCCTTCATACTGGTTCTGTGTTTTCAACAGCAACAAAGGTGTACTAGTCAACACTTTTTTCTTCACTTCTGCTTTCACTGGACTCCTTCAAGACAAATACATCCTCTAGAAGAAACAGGGGGAAGGAGGAGTGGGGAGAGAAGAAGAAACCTATTGCTGTAGTCTTTGCTGGTTGAGCAACTTGGGTTTTTCTTAGGAGTTCCTGTTCAACATCAGATAATTTGCCGTTTTTGTTAACCAGCTCTTGCTTTTGTAATTTTGTTTTGTGGGGAAGCATCCTGTTCTCATTGAGTAGGGCTGGACAAATTGTGCCACCATGGCAGAATTTTGTATTTTCTTCATTAAACTGGTACAGTGAAAGGGTTTATCTCCTTACTTGAGGAGATAAACAGGTATGTTCAAGATTTGTCAATGCATTTGTTGTTTTGTTAAAGTGTTAGTGGTGTGGAGCTTGTCCTTCTGCTGGAGGCTGCTGTCCTCACGGGCATGATGAAGTAGCACTTTTCTGCTCAGAGCTCTGGACTGAGGAATGGCTCGTGTTTATCCTCCTGTTAAGTATAGGAGCCTGTGAAAGAGTGGGAAGTATGTGTCTGCTCATGCCTGGACAGCATGCTCAGACTGGGATGATGACCCTGCTCTTGATGAAAAGGGTAAAGGGGGGTGTGGTTGTCCATCTGTCTGCCCATTCTGCTGTTACTAGTGTACTGGGGTGACACACTAAATTCCAGTACGCTTAGCTGTGGCTCTTTGCATCCAGCACAACTCCTTAATTTCTTCCTAGTCACAGAATCACAGAAAGTTAGGGGTTGGAAGGGACCTCAAAAGATCATGTAGTCCAACTCCCCTGCCAGAGCAGGATGACCTACCGTAGGTCGCACAGGGAACACATCCAGGCTGATTTTGCATGTCTCTAGAGAAAGAGACTCCGCAGCCTCTCTGGGCAGCCTGTTCCATTGTTCCATCACCAGTCACCTTCACCTGAACTGCTACACAGTAGTGCCTCGAAGGAAAATATCATGAACGTAGTAATTTATTTTTATTGCATGTGTTATGTGTATGTGGGTTGCAATATGCCCCAAACAAACCATTTCACAGCTACTTCAGAGTTGGGAGCTTGCAGTTGCGGTGGCTCTCTGCTGTGTTTTGACACTTGCTATGGTCCTCATAAAGGAGAGTGAAGTATGGGAGGTGTCACTCCTAAAGTATTGCCATTACTTCTATACTAATAGCTACTGCTTGTAAGGGAAAGCGTTTTTCCTAAGTACTGCTATGGCGAAGAACAGTCTTTTATTGCCAGCTCAGTTACTAGTTACACGTGCCCAGAGCTTTCTGGAGGCTGTTGGAGTGCGTACATCTGCAGTGTTCAGTAATGGGTGCTACTGGGAGTGGCTGCCCATAATCTCTACCAAGTATCTCACCTAGCCTTTTCAGTGTCTGTATCCAGTACTGCCGTAACATGTATGTGTTTAAATCAGCATTGACTCAGGCTAGGTCCTGAACCACAAAGCACACAAGCATGTTGAAATAAGGGCAGGCAAGTGCAGGGTGAGGTTTTATGAATCCTGATTTTTGGAAAGTGGCACAAAGTGGTGCATTGTAGAAACGGTAGGATGGGGAGGAATCTGTAATTGTTCTTGCACTAACAGTACAAGTTAGGACACAGAGAACATAGGTCATTACTGAATCCCAGAGAGGGTTCAAGGAAAAACTATCTTCAACATGCACAGCTGCTCTCTTCTGCACTTCACTGGGGAGCTTCTGTTATCTAGCTAAGATCAGTATTTGTACAGAGTATCTCTGTTCGGTGTGTGTGGAGAAACAGGAGACTGAAAGGGCACAGGTCCTAGAAACCTGTCTGTCATACCTGCCTGCATTACTTATGCTGGTAAAATATGCTGTCACCTTGTGCAACATTTGCCTCTTTGGAAGATGGAGAAGGTTTTTACAAGGCTGTTTGTGTACTCCCTTCCCATTCTTCTTCCTTTTTAACCAGCTTCACTGATTTATGTACCCTCTTTGCATAGGTAACAGCAGGGAAAATACTTTTAAGAACGTTGAGGAATAATTTGTGGATTCCAGAATTTCATTTCTCTGCTCTGGAGGTAATAGAACTGAAGATTTGAGGCCTTGGGTTCTTCCTTTATCCATGAAATCTGTTGATAACTGTAGTGTTGTGTACCTCCCTGCCCTCCCCCTCGGTTCTGGTTGGCACAGAGTTAGAAGCAGCATGATGTTCCCAGTTTCTCCCTGAGCTCAAAAAGGAGAGAGTGTGCACCAGCCTACTGATTAATCACAGGCTCTCATGAGCTGAAAATTTCTCAGGGGATGGGAAAGGTTAGTTTGCTTTTAACAGTCTTAAAATGGCTTCATTTCAAATAGCATTTCCATGATTTATTTTTTTCTGAAGTCAAGGGTGTGTAAGTGCTGGCTGCGCTAGTGCGTGCATTACAGTTTGGGCTTTAATTGTATGAAGCGATCCTAGGTTTTTCAGCTCAGAAGGTCCCTGTTTCCTTCTGTGCACCCAGGAGCCAATCAAGACAGTAACAGGACAGATTTGCTCTTGCCAATGCAGCTTCATTTGTTGCAGGAGCTGAGAGGTGCCATGTGAAAGAGGTTGTGAAGTTCACAGGAATCACAGAATCATAGAATCATTGAGGTTGGATGAGACCTCCAAGATCATCATATCCAGCCATCACCCTAAGCCCACCATGCCCACTAAAGCATGTTCTCTAGGGACACATCTACTTGTTTTTTGAACACCTTCAAGTATGCCAAATCCACCACCTCCCTGGGCAGCCTGTTCCAATCCCTGACCACTCTGTCAATGAAGAAACTTTTCCAAATATCCAATCTAAACCTCCCCTGGCACAACATCAGGCTGTCCCTCTTGCTAGTGACTTGGGAGAAGACCTCACCTCTCTACAGTCTTCTTTCAGGTAGTTGTAAAGAGCAGTAAGGTCTCCCCTCAGTCCCCTTTTCTCCAGACTAAACAAGCCCAGTTTCCTCAGCTACTCCTCATAAGATCTGTCCTCCAAGTCCTTCACTAGCTCTTCTTTGGACTTGGTCTAGCACCTCAATGTCCTTCATGTATTGAGGTGACCAAAAATGAACCCAACATTTCAGGTGAGGCCTCACTGGTGCTGAGTTTAGGGGGAAGATCACATCTGGACTGCTGGCCACGCTGTTTCTGATGCAGGCCAGAATGCCATTGGCTGCCTTAGCTACCTAGGCACACTTTTGGCTCATGTTCAGCCACTATCAGTCAGCACCCCCAGGGCCTTTTCCACTGAGCAGTTCTCCAGCCACTTTTCCCCAAGCCTGTAGCATTGCAAGGGGCTGTTGTGACCAAGGTGAAGACAGACTGGATATTTTTTCCCAGATGCCTAGCAGATCCTTGCCTTTTTCTTCAAACGCAAACAGCTATGAAAAGGGACTTGTTTTGTTGCATCACCATGCAAAGAGACTATGGGGTAACTGAAGAAATGCTGAGTATGTGCAACTATGAAGGAAGTCAATGGACTCATTGCTGAAGGCATACTGAATAGTTAGTTGTCAGTTGTCTCAAACTGGGCACCTCAATAAAGAACACTTTTGAATTTATCTCCTCTTTGTTATAAAGTGCCAATAATACTCCTGGTGTCTTAGGATGCTATACAAAATGCACGCTTTGTGTGGGGAACCTTGAGTGTGGAGCGGCGCAGGGAGCCATGAGTGAACTCGTGTTTCCAGAGCAGACTGGGAAGTGTTTTGTAAATGGACAATAAATGTTAAAAAAGGAAAAAATAAAGGATTAAATGGCCACCCTGAAAAAGCACCAGCCCTTTTCAGTGCTGAAGGAGACTCTTATGGGAAATTTTCAGTGTGGTCATGTAATTAAGGACTCCATCACAGTGGAGTCACAGGCAGGCTCTGGGAAGTCCAGTATTTGTGTGCATGACTTCAGAACCTTAGTATTTTTTCATGCAGATAGGTGTAATTGATCGTTCAGTGCAAATCTGCGGTGAGATGATGGGAGCTAAAGCTGAGGAGGAGTGAAGCTTTATGTTGTTTGGATATGAGGCAGTACACCTACCTGATAACTGGAGAGGTCTCACCACTAACTGGTGTTGCAAGTCAGCACATGTGAACCACACTAATTCACTGCTGCCTGCAGTGCTTGTGGCAAAGATGACAAACCAGCCTTTGTATGAGAGAGGTACGATGCAGGATGGAAATTTAGTGCTGTCAGAACTGTGGGCGTTCGCAGGCTCCTCGGCTCCCTTCTGTGGGTGGGACGGTGTTGTGCACATGAGGGGGAAATGGTCTGGGTCTGAGCCATGATTTGGCTCTGTGAGTGGGTTGAACACTGTTTTATACGACAAGGAAGCCCTTCCCTCTGCAACTCAGACTTGTGCTTTTTCTAACTATCTGGCTCATTCTGCATGATTTTGGGTGATCAAAGTGGCTTTTTTCCTTTTTTTTGATAAAACACTAGTAGTTTGGAATCTGGTCTGTAGCATGCTAGGAACTCACTCCTTAGTTAAAGTATGAGAAGCAGCTCTTTAATGGATGCGTGTAAACCTTATTGTCCTTTATAGAAGAGTCAGAACATAAACAAGTGATCTCGTGTCTGTCAGCACTGTTACTCTGTTTTATTTTAAACCTAATTATACTTGAAAGGTGTAGGGGAAATGAACTTGACTTCTGGCACTTATCAGCACAATTTTAATTAACCATCACCACCCTTTTTTCTGTGAAGTGCTCCAGTCCAATGATCTCACTTCCCTCAGCTCATCTGAGAGTTAATGCTCTCAGGTTATTTTTTTATTTCTTTATAACCCAGACGATCTTCTGCTTAAAAATAAGTGTGTAAAATGCTTACCAAAACAGTTTGGAGACATCCCCCCCAATGCATGTGAAAGCACAAACTCATCAAGTCATTGTGCTTTTCTGACTCCAGAGAAATATATACCTGTCCAGAATGTTTGCCACAGGGCTGATACCAAGTTATGATATTCCCTTTTGCTGTTGAATGTGATTATAGGATGCACTGAATACATGCAAGGAAGAAACTACACATGACTTTTACTTGGTAAACCTGGTTGTTTGTAGATTAATCCTTTGTTAAATGGAATTAAAATGCTTTTTGCACTGACAGCATAAGGTAATACAAGGCGTCAAGGTGGTCGTTGAACAGCTGGCAACGCAGCAGTCATAAAATTGTCTAAGTATGAATGAAAAGGAAAATGAGTTTGTAGTGGTTTTCTTATTTTAAAATTCCATTGTGCAGTCTTGTAATGGAATTTTAAATTAAACTTGACAGACTTTGTAAAGGTGAAGTTGTGAAAAGTTACTTTATTTGCTATAGAAGGGGTAATATTTTTTCCCCCCTTTGGTTCTATTTGAGACTACCACATCACTTTTTTTTTTTTTTTGAAAGGAAGGGGTTGTTAGAGGAGTTTGGGGAGAAGAGGTCTTGTTTGGCAATTGACTTTTACTGAAAGTAAGAATATTTTTGAAAACTCAGAATAGCATTTGATTTATATAAGCCCTGATTATGTATTATGATTTTAAAAAATTAATTCCACAAAGCCTTTGGTCAGAAGTATTTGGGGACCCTTGACTGAAACACTTTAAGGAGCATGAAGAAAAAGAAAAAAACCTCACACCAACCATGTCCTGGGCCCATTAACAATATTGGGTTAATAAAAGCAGGTTTGGAGCCCATGGTGCATGTCCCAAACACAATATTGATGACATTTTGAGAGAGGTGGGCAAACATTTATACTGCATTCTGAGAAAAGGTTATGTGAAAGCCTATTGATGGAACTTGGATTTGCGATTTTGGTTTTACTTCTTTTAACAAGAAGGGGGGAAAAAAGCCCAGAACACAGGCCAGATGCCTGTGCGAGGTTTTCTACTTTGGGGTTAATGGAAAAAAGGAAACGGAGTAATAAGTGCTGCATGTACGTCACGTAGGGTTTGCATCGTTTCTTCTGAACTTAAATATATGTGTATTTATTTAAGAAGACATTCATATTCTGTAACATACAGCTAGTAAGAGGGTCTGCAAAATGTGACAACTTTAAGAAAAATCCATGTGTATTTCAGGATGTGAGTGGCCAAGAGCACACACTTAGCTTGTTGAACTGGAAGGGACACATCCTGTGACTGATTTCCTGTTCCCCAAGGGACAGTGGTCTTTTCCATTGTCATTCTGTCTGTTGGTGTAAAATTGAGATTATCTGCCATCTGCCATTTCCTCTTTTCCCTCGCTTTCTCCCTCCCTGTTTCTTTCTTGGGAGGAGAGGCAAGGAGAGATAAATTCTCCTGCTGGCTGGTGCAGATGTTAGCCCTGCATGTGTGGAGCTTCCCACTCCAGCTGCAGAAAACATTTCCCAAAGGGACAGCAGGGTTCTTTGGTCATATTCTGTCTCTTTGCTTGTTTTTATTTAGGGTTGCTAGGGTGCTGGTTTTGCACTGGGTCACTGCAGCACTGTGTGTTTGTGGAGATGCACTCACTTTGTGCTTTGTTCTGGACGCACTCATCTGTTCAAACAACATGAGAAGGAAAGAACAGTCTATGATGCATGTATTAAATAGAGCTCTAGCCCACCTGCTTCAGAGCTCAGGCAAAATAGGCTTTTAAGCAAGACTACAGCAATACGTATCGTATTACTGTGTGACCAAAGCCATCCCTGCCACAAAACCCCTGTGAAAACATGATAGATGCCCGCAGCATTGAGGGTTTCTCTTCTTTCATAACTTACATTTTCTGCCATTTGTTATTTTATTCAGACACTTCCATTCAGCATGTGGAGCTTGATGAAGCCTGGATTTCAGTCTTGCATCTCAGTGCAATCAAAATCTTGCTTGCTGTGTCCTATAAGTCACAAATGCTACTTCTGCAATTTCCAAACACTTTTGATGAAGGATTGGAAGGACTTAAAAGGTTTTCAATTTATCCATGTGAGGTTCTCACCCACCAATCCACTGGCCTGTGACACTAGTGTACTCTTCTAGTTCCCAAAATCCCTGCATCCAAGACTAGCTGGTGTGTCCCACGGCGGCTCTGGTTGAGAGGTCAAGGAGCAAGTTGCTGTCAAAGTCTCCTTGACCTACTTGTCTTCATGAAAAAAGTGGTGTTAGCAGAAAAGTCTGGAGAGATTTTGCTTGTGCTGTTCAGTCTTTGAAGGAAAAAGTAGTACTTATCCACAAAAGGAGGGATCTTGACACCAGCCATGAGCCATGCAATAATCAGTACTTATGAGGTTTTATTCCATTTTATACTCTCTGTGCTTATGTGCAAGGAAATTGCATTCTTGTACTGTATCTCCTGATCTTTAATGCTCATGGAAAGTTCCAGTAGTAAGTGGGAAAATTTCATGATTCCTCATGAAGTAGATAGTAAAGGGGTTGTGAGGCCTTCTGTGAGACAGTCCAAGTCAGGAAATCAATGCTGAGGTAGAAGGTGCCATTCCTTGCAAACAAAACAGCCTTTAAGTGGATTGGTAGTGTAGGCTTTTCATGGAGTGAAGAAATTAAGACACAAAAATATTGAAGCAAAGGCAAGAAACATACCCTTGAAACAACCTGCAGTAGTGTGTAATGCTGGTGCGAGTGGGCTGAAGACAAGAAGTCAAAACAGTTTTTAATGAAGTCACTGGACAAGCCATAAGTTTGTCCAGAAAGCTGTTTGCTTGGGTTATAATTAAATGCAGAATTATTCATTCTGATGTTTCAGCATATATGTGCCTGCTTGGGATGGGGCAGTGAGGAACGTTTCTTCCTACTTGGGTTGTCCTTAAAGAGCAGAATAATGATTTTTACACTGTCTTAATTTGAGGATGAGGCTGGTGAGAGAGACAGATGATGACACTGAGATATGGGAAGACTGAACTGGAACTCCTTCTCTGGGGACTAGTCTCCTTCTCTGGGGACTTTCAAGGCCCGCCTGGATGCGTTCCTCTGTGATCTGTGTTAGATAGTTTTGTCCTGC
>JAOXOE010028311.1:0-16389 GCA_028565055.1 Phoeniculus purpureus | reverse complement strand
CTGTGTCTCTGTCTCTCTATCTCTCTCTCTGTGTGTGTCTCTGTATCTCTCTCTCTCTCTCTGTGTCTCTGTATCTCTCTCTCTGTGTCTCTGTATCTCTCTCTCTCTGTATCTCTGTATCTCTCTCTGTGTGTCTCTATCTCTCTCTCTGTGTGTCTCTATCTCTCTCTCTGTGTGTCTCTGTGTCTCTCTCTCTGTGCGTCTCTATATCTCTCTCTCTGTGTGTCTCTATATCTCTCTCTCTGTGTGTCTCTATATCTCTCTCTCTCTCTGTGTCTCTATATCTCTCTCTCTCTGTCTCTATATCTCTCTATCTCTCTCTGTGTCTCTCTCTCTCTCTGTATTTCTCTTTCTGTGTCTCTATCTCTCTCTCTGTGTCTCTATCTCTCTCTCTCTCTCAGTGTGTCTCTCTCTCTCTGTGTCTCTATCTCTCTCTCTCTCTCTCAGTGTGTCTGTCTCTGTGTCTCTATATCTCTCTCTCTCTGTCTCTATATCTCTCTCTCTCTCTCTCTCTCTGTGTCTCTCTGTATTTCTCTCTCTGTGTCTCTATCTCTCTCTCTCTGTGTCTCTATCTCTCTCTCTCTGTGTCTCTATCTCTCTCTCTCTCTGTGTCTCTGTATCTCTCTCTCTGTGTCTCTGTATCTCTCTCTCTGTGTGTGTCTCTGTGTCTCTCTGTGTCTCTGTGTCTCTATATCTCTCTCTGTCTCTCTGTGTCTCTATCTCTCTCTCTCTCTGTGTCTCTGTATCTTTCTCTCTCTCTGTGTCTCTATCTCTCTCTCTGTGTCTCTGTATCTTTCTCTCTCTCTGTGTCTCTGTATCTCTCTCTCTCTCTGTGTCTCTGTATCTTTCTCTCTCTCTGTGTCTCTGTATCTTTCTCTCTCTCTGTGTCTCTGTATCTTTCTCTCTCTCTGTGTCTCTATCTCTCTCTGTGTCTCTATCTCTCTCTCTGTGTCTCTGTCTCTCTCTCTCCCTCTCTGTGTCTCTGTCTCTCTCTCTCCCTCTCTGTGTCTCTGTCTCTCTCTCTCTGTGTCTCTATATCTCTCTCTCTCTCTGTGTCTCTGTATCTCTCTCTGTGTCTCTGTATCTCTCTCTGTGTCTCTGTATCTCTCTCTGTGTCTCTGTATCTCTCTCCCTCTCTGTGCCTCTGTATCTCTCTCCCTCTCTGTGTCTCTGTATCTCTCTTCCTCTCTGTGTCTCTGTATCTCTCTCCCTCTCAGTGTCTCTGTATCTCTCTCTGTGTGTCTCTCTCTCTCTGTATCTCTCTCTCTCTCTCTCTCTGTATCTCTCTTTGTGTGTCTCTCTCTCTCTGTATCTCTCTCTCTCTCTCTCTGTGTCTCTGTATCTCTCTGTGTGTGTGTGTCTCTCTCTCTCTCTGTGTGTCTGTCTCTTTAACTATCTATCTAGCTAGTTAGTTGCATCTTTGAAGTTTGAGCAAATCTTGAAGAGACTGTTAGACCTGGATTCAAACTGAAAGGTTCCCACCTCTCAGCCAGTTCCATTTTGTATTCTCGGCCTTGCTGATGAGGTGAGGCTCTAAAACTTCCATGAGATTCTGAAGTTTGATTGTGGGTGACTTCATTGTGATGAATTTTAGCATGTAACACCTTTGGAACACTCCAACCTCTGGTGTCCTGAAATGAAACAGTTACAAATGACTGAACTTACTTGCAGGTATCTGTACTGTTGTTTTTTCACAGCACAAAAGCAGAATTTAAATTCAAAATTCACTGTTTGACTCAACTGGTGAATTACTGTCTGCATTCGTGTCCCGCTCTTCTATGCACTTTCAATGTCTGTTAACATTTTACATCAAAACCTAGGGATCTGTAGCAAAATCATGTCTGAATATCCCATCAGACAGCTACTACCACACGTAAGGGGGGGTGGTGTGCAGCATACAAAGTCAGCATGAATCAGGGTACCTCTATGAAAACAACAGGCTCGTGCTAATATGCAGCCGTTTATTTAATTACAGAATCTCCGAGAGCACCAGACATCAGATCAAACTTAATCATTTCAGGAAGTCTTTGCGTCGCACTAATCCTTTTTAAGCATTTATCCACAGGCATCGCAAGTGTTGCGTGTGTGTGAGCGGGTCTCGTTACTTGGGTAACTGGAACTTCAGAGATGAAGTGTTTAAGCACAGCTTAGTGTGTCTGGTTTATTTCTCCTGTCTCTGTTAAGTCTGTCTGTGGTTATAAATCACACGGCGGCCCTTGCAGTGTTACCTTTCAGCATTTGCCGTCCCTAATGCAGAATTCCTCGGGTATAAAATGATGTTATTTGGACAGGCTGGAGCGATGGGCTGAGGCCAGTGGGATGAGGTTGAACAAAGCCAAGTGCTGGGTCATGCACTTCAGTCACAACAACCCCCAGCAGCTACAGGCTGGGGGAAGAGGAGCTGGAGAACTGCCCAGCAGAAAAGGACCTGGGGGGGTGCTGGTTGACAGCTGGCTGAACAGGAGCCAGCAGGTGGCCAAGAAAGCCGAAGGTATCCTGGTCCGGATCAGGAATGGGGTAACCAGCAGGAGTAGGGACATACTGCTGCCCCTGTACTCCGCAGTTGTGAGACCCGCACCTTGAGTACTGGTGGGTGCCACAGTATCAGAAGGACACAGAGGTGCTGAAGTGGGGCTAGAGAAGGACAACGAGGCTGGGGAGAGGGCTGGCAAACAGTTCTTGTGGACAGCTGCTGAGGGAACTGGGGCTATTTAGTCTAGAGAAGAGGAGGCTTAGAGGGGACCTTATTGCTCTCTACAGCTACCTCAAAGGAGGTTGCAGCCAGGCTGCTGCTGGTCTCTTCTCCCAAATGACTAACGACAGGACAAGGGGAAATGGCTTCAAGTTGAGTCAGTGGAGGTTTAAATTGGATCTTAGGAAGAAGATCTTTGCTGAGAGTGCTGGAACAGGTCTGCCCAGGGATGTGGTGGAGTCCCCATCCCTGGAGGTATTTAAAAAGTGAGTAGCCAGAGCACTTGAGGCCATGGCTGGAGGAGGTCCTTTTCAGCCAGGATGATTCTACAATTCAATGTTATTTATCATACAAGGAATTAGAAGGTCTCAGGAAGCTCATGTGAGTTCCTCACTGAGCTCTCCCAGGCAATAGATTCATCCTGAGAAAATCACTGCTTGAGAAAGGTCGTAATCCTGCACAAGAAGCCCCTGCATTTCATCTCTCTTTAATTTGGTGTTTGAAGCACAGGAACTGTCTGAAAAGACTGAAATGGATTAAAGAATCAAGTGAAAAGGTATTTAAAATGCAGAAACATCTTCAAACAGAGATTTAGAATCACAGAAATGGAGATTTACCTGCAGTTTCTCGCTCTCTACTTCAAAATACTTTTCATATTTAAATTTTGCTGTCCATTTGAGACGTCTGGTATCTGCTGAGAAGTTTGACTTTGATGCCTGATCCAGATGAGATTATTCTGTGATGTCGGAGGTGCCTGTTTTCTCACCTGATTCCATTTTATCTTTGAAATTGTGCACAAATACTGTCTTATTTACGTGAGCTGTAAGCCATATCGCTCGTTCTTACCGTAGAGTTACTCTTAGCTGTTAGAGGAGGAGTCAATTTTTTCTCCAGAGAAGCATTGTGTGCCAGCTGGGAGTTGGC
Source organism: Phoeniculus purpureus (assembly GCA_028565055.1). Lineage (NCBI taxonomy): Eukaryota > Metazoa > Chordata > Aves > Bucerotiformes > Phoeniculidae > Phoeniculus > Phoeniculus purpureus. The sequence goes on along the minus strand of JAOXOE010028311.1, from coordinate 12,773 downwards.
TCTCTTTCTGATAGAAATAGCTTCTGAGTTCATCACTTAAAATTCGAGGGTTGGGATTGTTCTTTGAGTACAGAGTGATGAGTTTCTGTCAAACAGAAACTAAGCCAGTCTTAAAATATTGATAAAGAAAGGAGCTTGTTCTTTTTATTCCAAACCCAATCTTTTAATGCTGTGAGCAACAAAATGCCCATGCCAGCTTTCACTCCCATGCAGGATTCAAAAGTTGAAGTCCCAGTTGGAGATCTGTGGTTCACAGTTGCCCAGAGTGGTGCATTTAAGTGCTGGAGAGAAGTTACAGGACTGGCTGACACAAACTCCCATATAAAGCAAAACCGAGTTGAAGAATCAGTGCCCCTTGGTGGTCAGGTTGGTCATGAACTGGTTAAACCAGTCTAGGGAAGATTTTAGTGATTTGGTTTTATCATAGAATCATCATGGCTGGAAAGGGCCTCCAGGATCATCAAGTCCAGCCCTCTGCCCAGCAGCTCCATAACCCCTAGATCATGGCCTCAAGTGCTCTAGCTACTCATTTTTAAACCCCTCCAGGGATGGGGACTCCAGCGCCTCCCTGGGGAGCCTGTGCCAGTGCCCAACCACTCTCTCAGCAAAGACCTTCTTCCTAAGATCCAATCTAAACCTCCCCTGACACAACTTGAGGCCATTTCCCCTCATCCTATCATTAGGAATTTGGGATAATAATGATCAGTAATAGCTGATTCAGCTACTGGATCAGAAGCAGATACGCAGTTTTAAGACAGTAGATGAGAGAGATTCTGTGTGCAACAGGACCATAGGATCGGTAGGAGCTGTGTAACTGATTAAGATGCAGGGTTTGAGCCTACAAGACCCCTAGTGGGCAATGCCCAGCTATAAGGCAGAGAAACAAGCAATTCCACAGGCTCCTTAAAAAAACCCAACAGCACATCCCCTATGGAAGAACATAAAGGCAGAAAGCTGCTCTGGGAGCTGTGATAGACAAAAGGGAAGACAGAGGGAATCTTTACATCCCTTTTCTTTCCCAGACTTAATGTTTCACTGACACATCACTTCTGCTCCCCACACTGGGGTTGAAACTTCACAGGGTGCCTGTTTTTTGCACAGTGGTCTACTCTGAATCCAGAGGCTGGAGCTCTTAGCTAAGATGGGAGAGATCCAGAGTCTGTGCTCCAGGCAGTCCTTGAGTAACTCTTAATAAAAACCCTACTGCCTGGAGGAATGACTTCAAAAGTAGCTGCTTTGTAGATAATTTATGGTTTTAATAGAAAATCTACTAGCAAGCCTGGTAAATTCCGTGACAGCAGAAAGTGCTAAGGGTGTTGGTTTATTTTTGGTCCAATTCTCGCTGGGGATTTTGTATTTACGTTCCATAGTTAAGAGTGTGGTGATCACTGCCTGTAGCCTGCAGGGAGATCTCTGTGAAACCCTGCTATGAAATCAAAAGGGGTCGCCATTAGAAACCACTTCCCGTGCCAGAACAGACTCTTGGAACCAGAAGACTCTCCCAGGAGAAAACCAGTTAACCTTGGAGCAACTGGCTCTGTTTCACTTCCTATTTTTACTTCTTTATTCCCCTGTGCTATGAAGGATGGAATCACAGAATGGTTTAAGTTGGAAGAGACCTCAAAGATCATCTTGGTTCCAGCCTCCCCTGCCATCGGCAGTGACACCTCTCAGTAGGTCGGGTGTGACCCACTTAGCTTGTGATTGGTTTCCGATATGGCTGATCTCCTTCTCTGGAGATGTTTAAAACCAGCCCAGAGGTGTTCCTGTGTGACTTGGTCTAGGGGATCCTGCTGTGACAGGGGGATTGGACTGGATGATCTTTCGAGGTCCCTTCCAATCCCTCATGTTCTGTGATTCTGTCCAATGGTATCCTGGAGTGAACCAGAAGGGTTAGTAGATGGAGAGAGGTTCTTCTGCCCTTCTACTCTGCCCTGCTGAGACCACATCTGGAATATTGTGTCCAGTTCTGTGCTCCTCAGTTCCACAAGGACACAGAGCTGCTGGAGAGAGTCCAGCGCAGAGACATGAACATGACGATGACATGACTCTGCAACCCAGAGCACGCAGAAGAATTAGCAGTAACACTATTACTCTCTCTGAACAACAGGAATCACAACAGGATATGGATGCCATAGGATTATTTTTACTTTTAAAGCTTTAAAAGACAATTTGACGATACGAGAGGCAATAAGAAACTAATAGCTTTGTGCACGCTGGTGAAGTACCTAACCCCACACTTGAACAGAAAGGATTCAAGACTAGTGATGCTTGGAGACAGTTCACTGGAAGAAAGAAAACACTGGAGCAGGTTGCCTTGGCAACCCCGGGTAGCTGCACCAGAAACCAAAAGGGAATGCAGGATCCTCTTCTGTGTTAAGGACTGCAAAGTATTCACTGAACTGGGTTAAAAGGGAACTAATCCCACAACCAGTCACTGTTAACTGACCTATCCAGTATTAGCTGTGACTTCACAGATTCACAGGATATCAAGGATTGGACGGGACCTTGAAAGATCATCCAGTCCAATCCCCCTGCCACAGAAGGGTCCCCTAGATCCAGTCACACAGGAACATGGCCAGGTGGGTTTTAAATTTCTCCAGAGAAGGAGACTCTACAACCTCCCTGGGCAGCCCCTTCCAGTGCTCTGTCACCCTCACTGGGAAGAAGTTCCTTCTCATGTTTGTATGGAACCTTCTATATTCCAGCTTACACCCATTGTCCCTTGTCCTATCATTAGATACCACTGAGCAGAACCTGGCTCCACCTTTCACATATTTATCAGCGTTAATGGGGTCACCCCTCAGTCTCCTTTTCTCCAAGCTCAAGAGACCCAGCTCCCTCAGCCTTTCCTCAACAGGGAGATGCTCCACTCCCTTCATCATCTTTGTGGCTCTGCGCTGGACTCTCCAGCAGTTCTGTGTCCTTGTGGAACTGAGGGGCCCACAACTTGACACAAGGTTCCAGATGCGGTCTCAGCAGGGCAGAGTAGAGGGGGAAGAGAACCTCTCTCAATCTACTAACTACCCCCGTTCTGATCCACCCCAGGATGCCGTTAGGATAATTATCGGTTTAAACACAGACCAGCTCAGGTTGGAAGAGACCTCAAAGACCATCTAATCCAACCTCTCTGCCATGAGCACCAATGCCCCTTGACTAGACCAGGTGGGTCAAAGCCTCATCCAACCTGTCCTTGAACATCTCCAGGGACAAGACAGCCACAACCTGTCTGGGTAACCTATTCCAGAGTCTCACCACCCTCATCCTGAAGAATTTCTTCCTAAGTTCTAACCTAGACCTATTCTCCTTCAATTTAAAGCCCTTTTCCCTTGTCCTATCACTGGACACTCTTGTAAAAAGTCCGTCTCCAGCCTTGGAAAGATGGAGACTTACTCCAGGAATTATTTAGATGTTTATTTAGTTGCTCCAATTTGTAGGTGACAAAACTGGAGCATGCCAGATACAGCTGTAAGCTAAAATATACTCATTACTTCTTATATCCAAAGCCTCTTTTCGATTAGGATGCAGGTACTGATGCTGTTCTAGTTGGTAAATGAGAAGTAGTCTCAATAGTGCTTCCAGATTGCAAAACCAGCTACTTCATTTTGGAAATTACCTTCCCAAATTGCTTAACACCCCTCTTTGACACTTTTGAAGGGTGTGCTAATTGATGACAGACAGAGCTCAACAGTGCCTGGAGCTTGTGGAGGCTGCAAACTGATCATATCCCTCAGGTCCAGCTCTTCTGTCCTGGTGGACATCAGGGTGACCATGAGCCAGCAATGCACCCTTGTGGCCAGGAAGGCCAACGGCATCCTGGGGTGGATCAGAAGAGGGATGGTTAGCTGATGGAGAGAGGTTCTCCCCCTCTATTCTGCCCTGCTGAGACCACGTCTGGAATCTTGTGTCTATTTCTGGGCCCCTCAGTTCCACAGGGACACAGAGCTGCTGGAGAGAGTCCAGCACAGAGCCACAAAGATGATGAAGGGGAGTAGAAGACCTCCCTGACGAGGAAAGGCTGAGGGAGCTGGGTCTCTTGAGCTTGAAGAAAAGGAGATTGAGGTGTGACCTCATTAATGTTGATAACTATGGAAAGAGTGGGTGTCAGGAGGATGGAGCCAGGCTCTGCTCAGTGTCGTCTCATGATAGGACAAGGGACAAGGGGCAATGGGTGTGAGCTGGAACAGAGGAGGTTCCACATTAATATGAGAAGGAACTTCTTCCCAGTGAGGGTGACAGAGCCCTGGAAGGGACTGCCCAGGGGGCTTGTGGAGTCTCCTTCTCTGGAGGTGTTTAAGACCTGCTTGGATATGTTCCTGGTGACTTGATCTAGGTGATCCTGCTGTGGCAGGAGGATTGGACTAGATGATCTTTGGAGGTCCTTTCCAATCCCCAATGTTCTATGAATCTATGTCACACATAGGAGGGGGTTAAACTGTGCTCAGCCTTAGGAGTGCACCCAGTTCTGAGTCAGTTTTACACTTCTAATGGGTGATTTGAATACAGCACAGGCATTCATCTGAATTCCAGCCAGGTCTGTTCAGTGTCCACCGGGGACAGAAATAGATTCTAGGTCAGGTTTGACAGGTTTGCCGGAGGAGGATTTGTACTGGGTCACCTAATAAGATAACTAGCTCAAGGTAAGGTTGTGCTTAGATAGGGCTGTGTGATGCACTGTGATGTGAGACTCATGTGGCTCAGTGGCCAGTATAGAGGCTGAATCATCAAGGTTGGAAAAGACCTTCAAGTTTATCAAGGCCAACCATCCATCCTACAGCCCCCAACCACTAACTCATCTCCCGAAACACCCTGGCTGCCTGTTTGTTGAACCCTGCCAGGGATGGTGCCTCCAACCCCCTCCCTGGGCAGCCTGTTCAAGGCCTCCTCACTCTTCCTGGGAGGAAGTTTTTCCTAAGGTCCACTCTGACCTTCGCTTGCTGGAGGCTGTTTATATTCTTGATCTTTTCCAAGAGTTTCTTCTCTGGGATCTATCTTCTGACAAAGGGCACTGACAAAGATGTTGTCCTTGTTTTCTGTGAACCTGCTCAGTTCTTCCGCTGCTGTGGGTGCCCAGGAAGGCCAGTGGCAACCTGACTTGATCAGCAATAGTGTGGCCAGCAGGAGCAACGAAGTGATTGTCCCCCTGGGCACTGGTGAAGCTTCCCATCAAATACTGGGGGCAGCTATGGGCCCCTCACTTTAAGAAAGAAATGGAGGGGCTGGAGCAGGTCCAGAGGAGCAATGAGGTGGGGGACTGGAGGGAAAGTCTGCTGAGGAGAGGCTGTGGGAGCGGTGGATGTTCAGACTGAGGAAGAGGAGACTCAGGAGAGACCTTCTCCCTCTCTCCAACTCCCTGAAGGGTCAGTATAGAGAGGTGGATGCTGGTCTCTCCTCACAGGTCAGTAGTGATAGAACAAGAGGGACTGGCCTCAAGCTGCACCAGGGGAGGGTTGGGCTGGACAGGAGGAACCTTTTTGCCCTGATAGAGCAGTCAGGGCTTGGAACACGCTGCCCAGGGAGGGGATTGAGTCCCATCCCTGGAGGTGTTTAAAGATGGTTTAGATGTGGTGCTGAGAGATCTGTTCTGGTGGTGACTTTGGCAGAGTGGAGTTAGTGGTTGGACTGGGTGATCTCAAGGGTCTATTCCAACCTGACTGATTCAATAATCACACCTGACACATTCTGTTGGACTGTATAAGGGTCACTTCTCATCGCGGAGCGGAATGCAGTGGGTCATGCCTTGTCCTTTAAGCTGCAGTCCTTCAGGCACAGGCTGTAACCACATACTGTTTAGAGGGCACAGAAAGAGCCCAGCTGCTTCCATTCAACTCACAGAATTGGCCTGGTTTGAGGTAAGAGGGATGTTTTTGTCTGTACCCCTGGTCTGATGCACAGTGCAGTTTCTACAACAGGTGAGTGAACGGAGCCTTCGTTTGCAGACATGACTATTTCAAGGTAGAGGTTGTCTCAAAGTCTTCATTTATATTGTAGGAAGAACTCGGAACACATTACATGACGACTTAATCTCTAGGTGAGAGCAGAACGAGGTCCTTCAGCTGTGGCTGATGTGTCCATCACATTCGTTGTCATGGTTTTGCTAAGTGATGGATGGGGAGATAAATGTCAGAATGGGAATAATATTTAATCTTAGCAATGTCCTGGCCGTCCCAGATTCTCCTGTCAGGGCTCCTCACGAGCAATTTTTAAAAATAAGATTCCTGAAAATAGCCAGGAGTTGCAAGTCCAACCTTGACTGCCGGTTGTGAGGCAGCTCATCAACCTCACGTTCAATTTGCGTCCTCAGAGATGAGCCCCTGCAGGAGAGAAACCTTCAGACCTCATGAATGGTTGTAAATGTGGAAAGGGTGAGTGTCAGGAGGATGGAGCCAGGCTCTGCTCAGGAGTGTCCAGTGATAGGACAAGGGGCAGTGGGGACAAGCTGGAGCAGAGGAGGTTCCATGGAAACGTCAAGAAATTTTTCTGTGTGAGGGTGATGGAGCCCTGGAATGGGCTGCCCAGAGAGGGTGTGGAGGCTCCTGCTCTGGACATCAGGAGCAATCTCTTCCCTGACAGAGTGGTCAGGGGTTGGAACAGGCTGCCCAGGGACAGGGTGGAGTCTCCTGCTCTGGACATCAGGAAAAATCTCTTCCCTGACAGAGTGGTCAGGGGTTGGAACAGGCTGCCCAGGGAGGAGGTGCAGTTGCTGTCCCTGGAGGAGTTCAAAAACTGAGTAGTTGTGGCCCTGGGGAACAGGGTTTAGTGGGCAGAGTGGGGTTGACATGATGGTTGGACTGGATGATCTTGGGGGTCTCTTCCAGCCTTAATGATTCTATGATTCTGTGAGAAAGGGAATGGCAGCAGCCAAGTTTATTGAGTTTAATTCTGTGGGGTGGTAACAGCTTTCTGTGAGCAGTGTGAAGCCTTTGGGTCTGCACTGGACCATCAGGAAACCGCTTTGAGGAGAGCTTAGTGTATGGGAAGGAACTGAAACTGCATCTGTCTGTAAGAATCATAGACCGGCCAGAGTTGGAAGGGACCTTAAAGATCATCCAGTGCCAACCCCCCTGCACAGGCAGGGACACTCTCACTAGAGCAGGTTACTCAGGACCCCTGCCCTTCAACACTGCCAGCGATGGGGCAGCCACAGCTGCCTTGGGTGACCTCTTCCAGCATCTCCCCACCCTCACAGCAATGAATTTGCTCCTGAGAGACCGTGTTGGGATCTCTAGGACACGAGGCAGCATCCGCACAGAGTCCGTTTGCAGAGAGTGTTTATAAAGATCCCTATTTATTTGTTTGATACCGATGAACCCAGCTGTTCTCAGAAGTGACCAGCAGGGAGGCAACGTTTGCTCCTTCACAGTAATAACCATCAGGGATTTTCTCAGGAAAGGGAAGTGTTTGACTGCAGATGACGTCGTCGTTCCCTGTGAGTTGGTCATTGCACTGTTGGGGGGTTTTTGTCTTTCCTCAGAAGGCTCAGAACTGCTTCGTTAGGTTGGACCGGATGATCCCTGAGGTCCCTTCCAGCCTGGGACTCTATTAAAAGAAAATGATGGAATCGCAGGAGCAGGTTAGGAAATCAACAGCCATTGCCTTGAAGTTTGAGAGACTCTTTAGGAAAAGAAGCCAAACCGTGAGGGAGACACCTACAACAGGGTGCAGCTTCATAGCTGCTGAGTCCAAGCTTCTCTGTCAGTGAAGTAGACGAACTCAAGCTGAGGTGTTGGGGGAGGAGGGTTGTTTCTGATCACATTCACACTCCAGCTTCTCTGCTTTGACAGTTCATTCTGCTGCTTGGTAGGAAGCTCTGAAGCAGCAGATGGTCTCCTACCACCCTCCAGTGGTTCACAGAGCCCAGTGCGAGGGAGCTGCTCGGAAAAGCTCATCCTTTAAATAAATGAAACATGTTTTGGCACAGATACTGTGTGGAACGTAATGACATTCCCTTGAGCTTGGAAACAAGGAGATTGAGGGGTGACCTCATTAATGTTGGTCAATATGGAAATGGTGGGTGTCAGGAAGATGGAGCCAGGCTCTGCTCGGGGGCACTTAATGATAGGACAAGGGGCAACGCGTGTGAGCTGGAATAGAGGAGGTTCCACATCAGTGTGAGAAGGAACTTCTCAGTGAGGGAGCACTGGAAGGGGCTGCCCATCATGGGGGTTGTGGAGTCTCCTTCTCTGGAGGGATTTAAAACCCACCTGGACATGTTCCTGTGCAACCTGATCTAGGGGATCCTGCTCCCTGCTCTGGACTGGATGATCTTCCGAGGTCCCTTCCAATCCCTAGTGTTCTGTGATTCTGTTTGTTCCTCTGAATCTGTGAGGATGAGATCGAGCAGGAGGGTTGGAGTGAAACATCCCTGGAGGTCCCTTCCAACCCCTAATGATCTGTGTAGCTGTGTGTTAAGAATCTGTAGTCACCACGCACCTCCTACTGTCATAGTACCGGAATAAAATGATTTGTTCATTTGTCTTGGTTGGGGTTTTTATTTGATAGAAGGAGCCAGAATGATCTCAGCAGTAAAATTTTACAAGGCTGATATTAATGCCTTCGGTTTTGGTTTTGTTTTTACAGTGGGAGAAACTACAGATGACGACGAGCGAGAGGAGGAAAATCGTGTGCTCGGTCACGTTCCACGTCATCGCAATTACCTGCGTCGTTTGGTCGCTGTATGTTTTAATTGACAGAACTGCTGAGGAGATAAAACAAGGCAACGATAACGGTAGGTGGCTTTAGACCTTTGTTAGTCTGGTTGATGATGCATTAAGGTTGAAAGAGCCCTACAAGGTCATCCAGTCCAACCATGAACCCAACCCCACCCTACCCACTAAACCCTGTTCCCCAGGGCCACGTCTACTTGTTTTTTAAACTCCTCCTGGGATGACAACTCCACCACCTCCCTGAGCAGCCCGTTCCAACCCCGGAGCACTCTTGGAACTCAGTGGGTAGCTTTGGAGGGCAGCTGCATAGCCACTGATGTTCTGCTCTTAAATACCAGCTCACAGATGCTTTAATAGAGGAGTAACAAATGCGCATCCATGTTTAGAGCTGATGTTGTGCCCCTGCAGAGCAACCTCTACTTAGAGTTGATGCTTGGACCTGATGTTCCCAAAGGCCATAGATTCATAGTAGCTGGAAAGGACCTCTAGGCTCTTTAAGTCCAGCCCTCATCCCAGCATCTCCCTAACCCTTAGACGATGACCTCAAGTGCTCTAGCTACTTGTTTTTTTAAACACCTCTAGGGACGGTGACTCCACCACTCTCTTCTCCCAAGTTATCAATGATAGGACAAGAGGAAATGGCCTTCTATTGCGTCAGGGTAGGTTTAGATTGGATCTTAGGAAGCAGCTCTTTCCTGAGAGAGTGGTTGGGCACTGGAACAGGCAGCCGAGGGAAGTGGTGGAGTCCCCATCCCTGGAGGTGTTTAAAAACTGAGTAGCTAGAGCACCTGAGGCCATGGTGTAGGGGTTAGGGAGCTATTGGCCTGAGAGCTGGAATTGATGCTCCTGGAGGTCCTTTCCAGCCATGATGATTCTATGAAAAAGACCTTTAAGATCATCAAGTCCAACCATTAACTCAACTGTCCCAAGCCCTGCACTAAACTACAGATCTACACAAGTTTTAAACACATCCTGGGCAGCCTGCTCCAAGGTCTGATGACCCTTTCCATTAAGAAGCTCTTCCAACCTAAACTTCCCCTAGCACAGATGTAGCACAACTGAGTATACCAGTCCAAAATCCCAAAAGATAAAAAAGATAAAAGTATAAGAAGATAAAAATGGCCCCTTAGTTCTAGAAGGACACAGAGCTGCTGGAGAGAGTCCAGCACAGAGCCACAAAGATGATGAAGGGAGGGGAGCATCTCCCTGATGAGGAAAGGCTGAGGAAGATGGGTCTGTTGAGCTCGGAGAAGAGGAGACTCAGGGGTGACCCCATTAGTGTTGATAAATACATGAAGAGTAGGTGTCGGGAGGATGGAGCCAGGCTCTGCTCAATGTCATCTACTGATAGGACAAGGGGCAGTGGGTGTGAGCTAGAACAGAGGAGGTTCCACATCAATATGAGAAGGACCTTCTTTCCAGTGAGGGTGACAGAGCCCTGGAAGGGGCTGCCCAGGGGGATTGTGGAGTCTCAGGAGATGTTTCAAACCCACCTGGCCATGTTCCTGTGTGACTGGATCTAGGTGATCCTGCTGTGGCAGTGGGGAGGTTGGACTGGATGATCTTTCGAGGTCACTTCCAATCCCTAATGTTCTGCATCATGAACTGTTACCACAGAATCAAAATGCCTCCCGATTTGCCATGAATAAATGACTTAAATTCTTGTCTTCACCTCCACTCTCTATCCATGCTTCCAGCCATGCACTGCTAGATAGGAGAGAGTCTTAGGAGCTCTGGTGACTCAGAAGACATTCACCTTTGTGCCTGGAACACTGCCTGTGCTGGAGCTCAGAGGGGCCCATCAATGCAAAGCGGTTTGAGCTGGAGTGGGTTAGGGAGTGAAGCCAAAAATGGAAGGAAGCCGGATGCAGTTTGTAAGTTGAGACCTAACACCACACAGATCTGATTCATAAATTACCAGTTTGTTCTTCTGATTCAATTAAAATCGCCACATTAAATCTAGAGAGTAAGCTTATCACGTTGGAACGACACAGAAGACTGACAAAACGCATGCAGGGAGCAATTCCAGATCTGTTGAAAGAGAGGAAAATGATCCTGCTCATCATGTGAGACTTACACAGGAGCTTCTCTCTACCACAACTAATTCTTACACGCGAGGGAGTATTTTTAGGTGATATCTCATCTTTTCTGTGGCACCCTTAAATAAAGAGACCAGACGAGAGTCAGAAACATTTCTTGCCAGCTGTTTGTTTCTTTAATGTAAATCAAAGGCAGACTGATATAAAACAGCAGGACGAGCCACTATGTCCTGCCACAGGAATTGTCTGTGATTCTTTTTTATCACTATTACTACTGACACTAATGAAATGTCCCGGTTCTTCTTTGCAAACTCTTCAAGAGGAAAGAATAAAGACCCATGTACGTCTTTGATCCACTTGGTTTGGTGTTTGCTTTCTCCTATCTATCTTCAACAGACAAGTTCATGACTTATGAGCAAATGGGAATAATTCAGTTTTTGAAAGAACAGGAATATCTCAGAGAATCACAGAATTGTTCAGGTTGGAAAAGACCCCTGGGATCTTCGAGTCCAACCAGCAGCCCTACTCTACAAGGTCGTCTCCAAACCACATCCCCCAACACCGCATCTAAGTGACTTTTAAACTCATCCAGGGATGGGGGGACTCAACCACCACCCTGGGCAGCCCAATCCAGTGCAGGGGGACAATCACCTCCCTGCTCCTGCTGGACACACAGTTTCTAATCCAGGCCAGGATGCCACTAGCCTTCTTGGCCACCTGGGCACCCTGCTGGCTCATACTTTCCCTTGCACAAAAGGCACACGACCACTAACCAACGATTCCCCCTAAACAGTAAGAGCCATTACAACAGTTTCAGGGTTTGACGTGAGGTTTAAAGATCTACAAGCATAAATCTCATTAGCAAGGCTGCAACAATCAGCACTGGACTGGAAGGGGTTAAGCATGTGAGACTACTGGTCTTGTGGAGACGGTGATAGAACTTACAAAGAAGGGATGGTAGTATGGAAAGTATCACTGTCTGGTCCTGAAGAAGTTAAAGACCACAGATGCTGGGGAGGAGAAATTCCAGGAAGCCCTTCTGCCCTAACGACCTCGTCACACTATCACCTTTGTAGGCATTTGAGCACCTTGTGCAGAACGAAGCACCAAGGTACCAGGCACATGTCCTGTTCTGCATCCAAAGTTTGTGGACTCCATCATGGGAAGCATCTTCCCAGCTGCTTCAAAGACTGGTGTTGCTATGCAGTGACCCAAAACTCTCATTCAAAGCCATGGCCAGCAGTCTTCTTTCTCAGATCAAAAGGGCCTATCATCATCAGGGTGTCCACCTACTTCCTAGACATCTTAGGAGGCATGCTCCCCTATTCTTCTGGAGAACACAGCTGGCAGAGCAGAAGCACTAAAACCTCTGCACAGGACAGCTGCTGGGAAGCTGCTTGAACACTTCCTGTTGCAACCTGCCGACCTGAATGAGCTGCTGCTTTTGGGTGGGTTTCACATCTGTGTGTGTCTATTACACCACTGAGCTGCCCACATAATTACTTGATTGGTAGCACACTTGGGGCACTCACACACGGAAATTAGGCACGTGTGCTTCTGCAGCCAAAGCGTCTCAAAATTACCCCAGCGAATCTGCTGCCAGTGGTGTTCCAGTTCCAGCTGGGACACTCCAGTTCTTGCTATCCACATTTTCAGACTGTGTATTTAAAAGGAAAACACGTTCTTTCTGTCTGTAAACACAGAGCAGCTGCTCTCTATCTCGGAGGATGTTCAAAGGAGGAGGGTGAGGGATCCCTATCTGTTACACAGTGTGTGGCAGTACTTTTCTCTACAAGATGGAGAGAAAAGGAGACTGAGCGTTATGAGACATCCCTCTGAGCCCCACAACAGTTGTATGAGTATCCCCCTGAACCCCAGAGCTCACCTAAGCCCCACAGGACAACATGAATGTTGATGAATATGGGAAGGGTGGGTGTCAGGAGGATGGAGCCGGGCTCTGCTCAGAGGCATCTAATGACAGGACAGGGGGTAATGGGTGTGAGCTGGAACACAGGAGGTTCCACATCAATCTGAGAAGGAACTTCTTCCCAGTGAGGGTGACAGAGCA
>JAOXOE010028310.1:0-16396 GCA_028565055.1 Phoeniculus purpureus | reverse complement strand
ATGAGGTCACCCCTCAGTCTCCTCTTCTCCAAGCTCAAGAGACCCAGCTCCTTCAGCCTTTCCTCATCAGGGAGATGCTCCTGTCCCTGCATCACCCCTGTGGCTCTGCACTGGACTCTCTCCAGCAGTTCCGTGTCCTTCTGGAACTGAGGGGCTCAGAACTGGACACAATATTCCAGATGCAAGCTGAGACCTGCACTGGCTGAAGGAACCCATTTCCCTGGCTGAGAATTGAACCCAAGCCACAGCAGTGAGAGAGCCGAATCCCGATCACCTGGGTATCCCAAGTACAGGCTTTCACAAAATGTTCTGAGGAGACACTTTAGTCTACAATTTCAACACTTCTTCAGCCTTTTACTGCTATGTTTAGAGGCTTCACCAAACTACTCAGTCGTGTGCATTGTCTGCAAGGGTATAGTTTTTACTGTACATCTAAACCAGCCATTTTTATCCAGTGCTTCTATAACAATCACGTATCTCACCTAGAAGGGAAAAATGAGCTGAATATGACTGAGTGTGCACATAATAATATAGCAGCAGTGCAAAAGTAATTCATGAGATGCCACCTAGAAAACTCTAGTGACTAGTAGCCAACAATGAATTTACAACAATCCTATGGCCACCTGTACAGAAGCCTCGAAAACATCTCAATCTAACCTGAGCATTTTCTGGAGCCTGGTTTAAAAAACTCTCAAAGCAGGAATAGGTAAAGATGTATGTACGTGCTTTAGCAATACAGTCTCTGGAGTTTCTCTTCTCCACCTGAAGGCGCTGCGTTGGGTTATATATTTCAGCACAGGGCAGACTTCAAACCGGCATTTTCTTTTACATGAAAAGTGCCGGCCCCGAGGAAAGGCAGACACCGTTCAAGAGAGAGAACCAGGCACTGGGGATGCAGCAAAATGCAGCGGCTTCAGAAGCACCACTTTTATCTTTGCCTGTATCAGCACTCATAAAAAAAGTATAAAGTCTTCCTAAATGTCAGACTTCTGCCTTAAACTATCCTAGAGCTTTTGAAGTTGAAGCTAAACAGCCACAGACCCTATGCTCGGCTCCGGGACTCAAACTCAAGCCACTGAGAAGGCAGTTTTATTTTTGTGGATTTGTTTTTCATGAGCTTGGAGAAAATCCAGCGCTATTTCTAAGGACAGCTGGGGAGCAACGAGAGGGCAGGTACTTAGAACCTGAATCCCACGCAGTCGTTGTTGCTGATCAGTGTCATTACATTTTTGAGAGGTGAAGGAAGTGAAGAGCAGTTTGTCCTTCAAGACCACATCTCTTGAAAGGCAGGACTGTAACAAGAATCACAGTTCTGGTCCAGCTATAAACAGTCACTTCTATTAAATGTGAAAACGATCTGGCCATATAGTCTTGCTTCCAGCTTTAAAAGGAGCACCTTGCTGTCCTGATAAAAGCAAGCAAGTAAAGTGCAGCGGGAGTATCATCTTTGCTGTGTGTACTTCATACTGCCTTGCTGGTTTAGCAATCGTGGTGGAGGCATAGTCACACTGCAAAAAGGAGTGTTTATAGAACTGGAAGTGCTACAGAAGGAAGGTAGTGTGGTTTTAATAAAAGGCTGAGAATTCTTGGACTATTGGGAAACTGGGCAGCCCTTAGCATATACTGAACATCTTCATAATACTCAGGCTGAGTTAGGTGCTTATGCAGTTGCTAACAGCGTTCCTACCACATGGCAGCCAGGAACTTGCTAAATAATACTTAGCACTGGAGTGTAAATGCGAATAAAACAAAGTTATTGTTTTATTTAAACAAAATATCCCACAGAGATACTATCCAAACACTCCTATGGTCACTGTGCCAGCCTGCAAACCACTGCAAATGGCCAGGATGGCTGGCAGTCTGGCTGGGGGGCTGCAGCTGTCTCTTGGAAGACCTCGAGCACTTGACTGTGCTTGGAAGAGGTGGGTAGCAAACAGCTGTTCAGGAGCCACACAGAGAGAATTCAGTGTTCCTAGGGGCAGAGGAACGGAGGAAAAGACTTAAAGTCCTCCCCTAGGGCTGTGAACCTCTTAGTGGTGGGTGATAGGAACCAGAAGCTTTGCCCATACCTAACAAACTCAGCCTTATCCCTGGGAGTGCTCCCCTACGATCAGCAGTGAACTGATCAGCAGAGAACCAGAGGGAAGTTTTACACCACTAGTGGCATTTTGTGAGGTGCCTTTTGGGGCTAAGGGGATGGCAGCCGCTTGTATTTGAAGAGTGGTTTAAAGTGACTTAGTGCCTGGGAGAGTCTGATTCTCATGCACCGATTTATTCTGTTTAATGCAGCCTCTTAACCGGAGGATACCAGGAGCAGGGCTGATAACCAGCTAAACGTTACTTTATTGATTACCACAATAAGTCTTAAAAAAGACTTAGGAAGATTTTTATGCAGATATAATTGCCACAATGATATCTTTACTCACAAAATAAATTAACTGGAAACCAGAGGTTTTAATTTTTTTAAAAAAAACCTTCAACCTGACCATGAAGTTTGACTTTTAAGAAACATTAAGTAGTGATGCAAACAGCAAATTAAAAGTCAAATCATGTACATCAGAGCAGCTTCTTTGCAGGCATTACATTTTAAAACACTAACATCAGAAAAGAAACTTCATAAACTTTGAAGCAAGGGGGTATAAGGGGATTACAAGAAGGTACAGACCCATGAAGAGTCCGTAGATGGAGTTTGGCATGAAGGTCCTACTGCTGGATACCTGAAATTTTTTGGATGAGAGGGTAATTTTGGAGGTTTTTTAGGTGGAAGTTTTCTTCCAGGATTCCTCCCCACCTCCCTCAGAACAAGAATTTTTCACAGAATCACGGAACATTAGGGATTGTAGGGGACCCCGAAAGGTCATCCAGTCCACTCCCCCTGCCACAGCAGGATCACCTAGATCCAGTCACACAGGAACATAATCAGGCGGGCTTTAAACATCTCCAGAGAAGGAGACTCCACAACACCACTGGGCAGCCCCTTCCAGTGCTCTGTCAGCCTTACCCTGAAAGAAGTTCTTTCTCATATTGATGTGGAACCTCCCATGTTCCAGCTTACACCCACTGCCCCTTGTCCTATCATTAGATGCCCCTGAGCAGAGCCTGGCTCCATCCTCCTGACACCCACCCTTCACATATTTATAGACATTAATGAGCTCACCCCTTGGTCTCCTTTTCTCCAAGCTAAAGAGACCCAGCTCCCTCAGCCTTTCATAAATTGTGATGCTCCACTCCCTTCATCATCTTTGTGGCTCTCAGCTGGACTCATTCAAGCAGTTCTGTGTCCTTCTTGAACTGAGGGGCCCTGAAGTGGACACAATATCCCAGATGCAGTCTCAGCAGGGCAGGGTAGAGGGCAAGGAGGACCTCTCTCAATCTGCTTTTTTTTTTCTCATTGGAAAATTTTGCTTCAGTTAGAGGGGACAGAAAACAGCTTTTCTGCTGCTGCCTCAACAGAGCATTTATTTCTGTGTGCAAAGAAATAGATGTTTTTACCCTTCACTTCTGAACTCTTCAACCCTAATTTGTTATTAGGATCTAATTGGCTTTTCTCTGCTTATTAAGCCAAAGAAGAATAAATCCTACATGCTCCAGCAGAAACCTTATGCAGATAGTCAGCAGCTGTGCCATTTCTAAAATGGAAAGGAGAAGTAACAGTAAGAGATTCAGAACACCTTTTACAACAGCCATGAATTGCCAGAGCAGCAAAATAGATTTATCTAAAAAACTGAACAAAATCAAGTTTTCATTTGGTCCAGCACTAACAGAATTAACAGGCAAAGGAATTACCTCTGATGTATTTTGGGAGCTTGACAAGTTTCTATGTCTGTTTAGCCTGTATCCAGGACTAAACTACAACAGTTGCTCCATCACTCGTGACTGCACAACACTATATAACTCTCTTTTGGATCGTTTTATCAGCAGATATGAGGCACATAAGAGTCAGCACTTCACAGGTATCGCTAAACACATCACTGTGCTCCTTTCCCACAAAACAGCAGGGGTGCAGCAGATACTCAAAGCTAAGTCTTGCTTCTTGATTTTGTCTACTAAAAGAACATTACTGGCCATTTTCACCCATAGACTTCCTGCAGCTCAGCACTGGCATTGCCCTGCTGTGCACAGAAACATCTGGCCCAGATGTTACATCTCACTGCGTCCTTGTTCGGGCATCTCATGCTGCTCTTACATTAAGGATACAGTTTTCATCTCCTTCTCTTCTGTCTCAGAATGAACTGTCGATAGGTCTTAGTGAATGGCATCTTACAAGAGGGTGAGATTGAAGCCACTGAAGTTTTTAATAAAATAATAAGCTGAACTGGTTATTGAAACAAAACACACAGGTAATGAAAATCTGTAAGGATTTGCACAGACTCTGGCACACCTCAGGACTCCCAAGAAGGTGTAAAAGAGGGGGCTTCTCTCTTTTGGAACACTTTAGTACATTAACCTGCTTATATAGACTTACTGGGTGTGGACTAGTGACTGCCACTGGTTTTCAGCTGCCCCGTTGTGTGCACACGGAATCACAGAACATTAGGAACTGGAAGGGACCTCGGAAGATCATCTAGTCCAATACACCCTGCCAGAACAGCATCACCTAGATCAAGTCACACAGGAACATATCCAGGTGGCTTTTAAGCATCTCACAAGGGTTCATTTTAAATCATAGAATCATTAGGGATTGGAAGGGACCTTGAAAGATCATCCAGTCCAATCCCCCTGCCAGAGCAGGATCACCTAGACCAATGTTAAGAAAAGGTTTGCAGAAGTCAGATCAACTCATGTTCTACATTTTTTATTGTTGGGAATTTATCCCCCCATTAATTTTTTCATGAAGAGGAATGTGTTGCTTACATAGAAAGGTTCAACTGAGCATAAAATATTCTCATCCCAGCACAGGAAACACGGAATTCAGAGCTATCAGCTGTTTCTAAGAAAAAAAGAAGAGTATTTAAACAGATCTAATAATATAACTTAAATTTTCATAACTTTAAAGTTCATGGTTTTTTGCTTATTAATGTAGAAAGCATTATATTAGTAAGTGAAATTTATAGCACAGAGGAACAGAAAATGGCAGAGATCCAAGCAGATAGATACAACAGGAAAACTGTCAGAAGCTTAGAGAAGCCAGCACTTCCCTGAGAAAACCCACAATTCTTCCAACAAGCTGGGAGGAAGGAGAACAAGCAGTATTAGGAATGATATTTCTGACTCTTTCAGATGCCCTTCAATGCTTACAGAAAGTTCTGAAAACAGTAGGGTTTATCAATAACAAACCATGTGGAGTCATCTTTGCACCTCATAAAGCATCCCTCTTTAAATTTGTTTTAAATTAAAGCTGCTTTGCAATTCACTGGCTGTTTTTGTGACTAAGATTTTCCAGTAAGAGTTACCACTTTATTTTTAACACAGAACAGCTGAACTTTGAGTCCGTGAAGCCAGCGCTATGAGTTTCTTTTGTCAGAGATTCTATGATGCAATTAGAACTGTGTAAGAACTACCCTTAAAAATCTACAGCACCCATGACTGCACCCATTAGGATCCCATTAGAGAAATCACACACAGAATCCCACAGAATCATTCAGGTTGGAAAAGACCCTTGGGATCATTGAGTCCAACCATCAACCTTACTCTACAAGTTCACCTCTAACACCACATCTAAGCATCTTTTAAACTCATCTAGGGATGGGGACTCAACCAGCACCCTGGGCAGCCCTTTCCAGCCCCTGACCACTCTCTCCATGAAGAGTTTCTTCCTGATGTCCAGTTTTATGTTTAATTCCATTCATAGAATCGTAGATTCAGTCAGGTTGGAAAAGACCCTTAGGATCATCAAGTCCAACCATCAATCCTACTCAACAAGGTCCCCCCTAAACCAGATCCCCCCAACACTACATCTAAGTGAGTTTTAAACTCATTCAGAGATGGAGACTCAACCACCACCTTGGGCAGCCTGTTCCAGTGCCTGACCACTCTCTCCATCAAAGCACTATTGGTATGAAATAATTTGAATCTCTGTAGAATAAACTTACAAATCTCTGGGTAGGAAGTATGACAATTTGCTTAACCACGAAATAGTAGAGTCCTAAACTTAAATTTGATGTAGAAAAGCAACAAGGCTGTCTAGAATAAAAAACACGTTTCAGTTCTCCTTGACATTCCTGCTTTAGCACAGGAACAGAAACCCAGAGACCAAAGGAATGTTCTTATTTACTTTATCCTCACTAACCCCCATTCCTGTGAACACAGGACTGTGCAGTTTTACCTTCAGCTCTCACAAGATCTACCAGGAAAAAGTTTTGAACTGCAAGCTGCAGAGACAACAATGATGATTTCATTTTGCTCTTCAGAGTTAAAAGTGGTATTAGAGGTGAACAATAGCCATATGCCACATTCAGCTTGGAGCCCTAAACAATTCAGAAAAACACAGTGCTAGCAGCTCTTGCTTTACATCGCCTCCTCAAAGATAAAGAACCTCAAGGTACTTTGGGTTTTTGTTATCTCTTGCACTGAAGTCAACAGGAGGTTTGCACAAGATTCATTTTGCTAAGATTCATGGTGCCATCCTGTTCACACACTTCAGAGCCCTTTTCCTCACTGGACACTTGGGCAGGACCCTGAAACAATCGCAGGTTTAAAGTGGTTGTAGCTAGACTGCTTCCTCTCCGACAGCTCTCTAAAAAGGCTCTTAAATGCAAAAAACACCCCAAAATAACTCAACACCCCCCTTGACCCCCCCTCAATTCAAATAAAGATAAGCTAAAACAGGTTGAAATCATGAGGTCTTGTATAGAACTCTTTTGCAGCTTACTGTGTGCTTAAAAGTGAGTTCTTGCTTCCAGGCATCTCAGCAGTTTATTGAGTTGCAGTGAACTGCAGCATCATCTGGTCCCTGGGAAGATGTGAGTCACGGCTTGAACCTGGCCTTCTGCTCCTCCCTGACCTCTTTGTTTAAGCTCTGGCTGCAGACTCCCAGCTCTCTGTGGCAACTCCTGCCTCTCTTATCCTCCTGTCTTTGGCAACTTCTCCTCTGAGCACAACGCCTAAAGCAAACACCAGACCCTGACCTCCATGGGGCTTTGCAGGTCTGTATTCCCGAAGAAAAACACAAATTTAGAAAAACAAGTAAAATAGACACAGAGCTGATCACAAGTCTATATGAAAACATCTGTTCCAGTAAGCTCCTTTACATATACAGGTGTCAAGAAAAATCCTGAGCTGCAATGCAAGTTCGCATTCAGAAGAAATAGTAGGTCCCTCCTTGAAAAGCTATGATCCTGCCCAAACACCTCCTCAGAGCCCTTAGGCAATCCCAACCTGCCCCAGTGCCATCCTGCCATCACACCTAGGTGCCTCAAAGCGTCCACCACTCCTAGACAAGGCTTCCCCCCACCAAAATGCCTTCTCCTGGGACCACCAGCCTGCCCAATATCCCTCCAGCCCACCTTACCTGCCTTAAAGGGAGCACCGTCTGCTCCCAGACAGGGCTTTCTGGTGGTGCCTCCTTGGCTGTGGGCACTTGGGAGCAGGGAAGAAGGTCCCTCTTCTTTTGCCAGGCACCACTCCAGTGCACAGGGCATTGGAGCTCCTGCAGAAGGAAACAGGGCAGCACCAGAGGGTGCCCAACTCTATCAACAGAATCTCTGCTGCCAGGACCAGCAGTGCCCTGCACTTCTGGTGAGAAGTTAAATCAAGAAAAGAGGAGCAGCTTTGTAGCTGCAGGCCCTTCAAAAAGCTATAAAGGAGAAATACAAGTGGATTTTTTAGAAAGCAATTTGTGGATTTGCTGTTTGCTGGCCAAAGTTTTTTGTGGGGTGACTTAGAAAACAGATCAGTGCGAGAACAAACTTCATGTCAGTACTGCAGCAAAATACAACCCACCGATTTCTTTTCTAAAATCACCTCTCACATGAGGCCTTATTGGTTTATTTATTACTATTTTTCTTGGTTCAAAATGTCCAATTACTGCTATGTCCTTAACCAGCCCTCACTTTCAAAGGACCTAAGTTATTTTTAGAGATACTTAACTCTTTTTTTTTTCATATTTGACCTAAATAGATCCCTGGGGTCTGAATTTGTAATCCGAGTAGCTTTATTAGTCACTGGCATTATTCCAACAGTCTTTCTTGTCATCTGTATTTTAATTCTATTTCTGTCTAAAGGGAAGTACAATCTTCATCTGTTAGTGACATCTGTCTTTGGGACTCAATGGCTCTAATTTTTCCTAATGTGATGCAACCGCTTGATTCCTTGATCGTCTTCATTTCAGCGTTTCCTGTTCTACAATCTGCTCCCTACCAGTCCAGTGGTTTAGTTTCCCAGATAAGATAATAAATCCTTTATCATCTCTGCTATCTAAGCTGCTTTTTCCTTCTTACTTCGTTCTCTTTTCTTCATGAAAAAGGTAAAATAAATTTTACTAGCTGCCTTCTTTTATTCAGCAACAGCCACTTGTAGTTGAGACAAGAGACAGTAGGTCCCATTTGCCTTTTCGTTTGCATTATATTTATTCAGGAAAACCTTGCATCTTACCAACCTGCTCTAGAATGACTGTACTTAAAATGCCTGTGATTTCACAGAGTCACAGGACATTAGGGATCGGAAGGGAGCTCGAAAGGTCATCTAGTCCAATCCCCCTGCCACAGCAGGATTTCATGCTGTAAGTAACGAAGGACTTACACTGGCTCATTGGACCACAGGTCACTGAAGGAAGTGGGTGATTTAGGACTTGTTTTAAGGAATTAAAAACCTACCCAAAAGATAAAGATGAGCTAATTCCTCAAGCACTCTCGGGACCCTTCAAAGGAGTCACACATGCATGATAAAGAGTCGGGAAAAAGCCTCTAAGTAACAGTCAATTGTTACATTGTTGCTAACACTTAATTACAGTCACTCCAGAAAGGCTTCGGAAACATTGCTCACAAAGAAGCCCGAGTATTCTTACCGTGATACTGCCCGAAAAGACAGTGTTCTTTTTCCCCTGCTGGATGTGTTAGATGTACTTGACTTTTTCATTTTTTTCCTATAACACGGAACATTAGAGCCCTGCTGTAAAACCCGAGCAAATATCAATACAAACCCAGAGTAACCTTGCTCAGGAATGTTGTACCGCTGTGTACTAGTGAGCCGTTATGTCAAAGTCTGCCTTATGCTGCTCACACTGCCCAGTGTCATGATCTGAATCTACAAATGGTTTCTGTAGAAGTGTAGGGCATCACAGAATCACTCTGGTTGGAAAAGAGCCCTGGGATCATTGAGTCTAACCATCTAACCTACCTTACAAGTTCACCCCTAAACTCCTCATCCAAACTATCTTTAAACACATCCAGGGATTTTAAATGTCTCCAGAGAAGGAGACTCCACAACCTCCCTAGGCAGCCCATTTCAGTGAGTGGTCAGGCACTGGAACAGGCTGTTCAGGAAGGGAGTTGAGTCACCATCCCTGGATGTGCTTAAAGACCATTTTGATGTGATGTAGAGCAATTTGGTTTAAGGGTGAACTTTGTAGAATAGGGTTGATGGTTGGACTTGATGATCCCAAGGGTGATGATTCCAAGCAGAGTGATTCTGTGATGCTACTGAACCCTCTGACTGTAACTTCTTGATTACAGTATTTCCAGTTGTTCCACTGGATAGCCAGTATACCCATTACAATCACAGAATCACTTTGGTTGGAAAAGACCCCTGGGATCATCAGGTCCACCCATCTACCCTACCTTACAAGCTGACTCCTAAACCAGATCCCTCAACACTTCATCTAAACGATCCTTAAACACCTCCACTCAACCACCTCCCTGAGCAGCTCATTCCAGTGCCTGACCACCCTTTCTGTGAATTTTTTTTCCCTAATATCTAGTCTAAATCTACCCTGTTGTAACTTGAACCCCTTCTCTCTTGTTCTATCACTAATTGCTTGTGAGAAGAGACCATGACCAACCTCTCCACAACATCCTTTCAGGTAGTTACAGAGAGTGATGAGGTCTCCTCTCAGCCTCCTCTTCTGCAAACCAAAGAGCCCGAGATCTTTCAGTCTTTCCTCATAAGATTGATTCTCAAAGCCCTTCACCAGCTTAGTTACCCTCCTCTGCACCTGCTCTAGCACCTCCACATCTCTCTTGTATTGAGGTTCCCAAAATAGGATACAACACTCAAGATGTGACTTCACCAGTGTCAAATACAGGGAGAAATACCTACAGGTACACAATGTATGGAAGTGGCATACTCTTAGTAAGTTCTGCCTGTGTCTTCTGGATTCCCATGTACTCAGCCTCATCTGAGAGATGGACTGAATTGGTTCTCCCCAATAAAACAAAACCTCAGTTTATGACACTGATTGTTCTGACAACATTTCATTTTCTTCTCACAGATTTAATGCAGATATGAAAGTTTCTTTAGTAGCTGCACTTCAGCAAGCAACAAAAAGACAGCCTAAGGAAGATTGAGCTTGAGTGGTCTTTTGCCCCATGTCAGGAGAAAATTGACCTGTACAGTTGTTTAGTCTTTGAAGGTCTATTCTTGTCATCCTACATATTGAGATATTGGATTTATAAGATCTGTATGATACTTAAAACTGCGTTGCAAGAACAAGAAACTCATCTGCTCAGGTGGCAGCACATTATGGTTTAAGATAACTGTTTCTACAGAAGAATCAACAAGGACAATGGAGGAAAAGCAACAGTGCCTGTCAAACTTCTTTGAAAAATTGATCATTTATCAATTGTTTGTAACCTCCCCCCTTTGTAATTCGGAGAACTTAAGTAGGACACAGAATTCTTTGAAAAGGGTTTTCCAGTTTTCTCTTTCCTGTGATAGCTTCTGGCAATTTTTGACAACTGCCTTTGCAGCTCTCCTGGATATACTGTTGGAAAAATAGAACCCTAAAGATATTTCAGCAGGGAAATGAAAAGTGCATGAGGCTTGATACTTCCCAAACCACCAGCACGTTGAAGAGCCTCTACTACTTAATTAGTAAAATGATTCTAAAGTTGGTCCTGGTGTTCTGTGTAGACTTTTACAAATCCTTTGCATTTCATGGCAGATGGTGACGTTTATATTGATGGATATATCAAACTCATCACCATCAGAGCAGGAAACATGTACATCTATGACCCCTGTGTAGCTTGATCTCATAATTACCATCTCTTAGTATTTTCATGGAAGTCTGTATTGACAAAAGTGTAGTAGTACTGTTGCTATACGGAGAAAAATGCAGAACCTATGACCTTGCAAAAACAAGACAATCCTCCTAGAACAGGCACATAAATACAGATCATTTAAATATGTCTATCAGAATCAGCACTATTTTTATACTGACATATTTATTATTACACTCTTAATTTGAAACCAAAGTTAAATTACGATGAACTTTACAAGAAGTTTCCTGTAGGAGGCAGGGAATTTGGATCCTAGATGGAAATTTATGCTTCATCCTTTTTCGTTGCCATCCATGGAATCTCTACTCTTATTGACATACTGGGAAATACAACATACAGAATCACAGGACGTTAGGGATTGCAAAGGATATCAAAAGATCATCCAATCCAATCCCCCTGCCACAGCAGGATCACCTAGATCAAGGCACACAGGAACATGTTCAGGCAGCATATTCAACATTTAAATGTCTCCAGAGGAGGAGAGTCTACAACAACCTGCCTGGGCAGTCTGTTCCAGTGCTCTGTCACCCTCACCATGGAGAAGTTTCTTCTTGTATTTATGTGAAACCTCCTCTGTTCCAGCTCACACCAGTTGCCCCTTGTTCTGTCATTAGATGACACTGAGCAGAGCCTGGCTCCATCCTCCTGACACCCATCCTTCACTTATTTATAAAATTAATGAGGTCCCCTTTCAGTCTCCTTTTCTCCAAGCTCGAGAGACCCAGCTCCCTCAGCCTTTCCTCATCAGGGAGATGTTCCACTCCCTTCATCATCTTTGTGGCTCTTGAAATGAGGGGCCCAGAACTGGACACAATATTCCAGATGTGGTCTCACCAGGGCAGAGTAGAGGGGGAGGAAACCTCTCTCAATCTGCTAACCAACCCCTTTCTGATCCACCTAGGATGCCGTTGGCCGCCTTGGCCACAAGTGCCCATGGTCATCCTGTTGTCCACCAGGACTCCCAGCTCCCTTTCTCCTACACTACTCTCCAACAGGTCAATCCCCAACCTATACAGTAACACCTTTCACTTAATAAGTCACACCAGACACAGAAGTTTGAGTCTGTTGACTTGGCTAATACTGATAATACTAGTAAACTGACGGGAAGGTTTGTCTGTGCGCTGTTCTAGGATTGTTAGTGGAGAACTTTGATTGCAAAAACAAGATTGTATAAGCAATTTGCTGAAACATGGAACTAATATCTTCAGCTCTACAAAACTGGATTTACTGTGTCTTTGTACTAAAATGATTATGAGAAGAATTTCAGGATTAAAGAGAATTCTGAACAATACTTGAAGTTCTGAGTCATCACTGAGGTGGAAAGGAGGACTCAGAGTTCAAAACAGATGACAGACTAGAAAGAAGTGAGTCTTGCTGCTGAGGAGTTTTTCCTGAGTACTCAATAAAAAGACACTCTAGCAATGAGGTTCTCACTGGAACGTGACTAGCATTTGTTTTTGATGTTTGTATTTGATTTATGGTCTCTTCTGCCCTGGAGAACCAAGGGCAGCTGTTGGGGTAGGATAGCTCCATGGCACCTCAGACATACACTTTTAGGTATAAAGTGCCTATGTAAAGAAAAGGAATTATCTAGCAGCTTAGAAAGGACAACAAAAACCTTGATGCATTAAGTCAGCCTTAAACTTGAAAACACTCTCCAGCCTCCAGTGCTGGAAATAGGCACCACATGTATCCTGCTTAAAAGTCGTGCTGAGACCCAGGAGTACACCATCCACCCTTCAAGCTTTGCTCACCTGCTCACCTCCTCCTTTTCTCCAACGTCCCAGCTTCTTTGGCATGAAAACCCAAGCATACAGCAGCAAGTGTCTCATGAGAGGTCTCTTATATGAACAAATATTGGGACCAGAAGTGCAGGAATTGCTGTTCAACACTTTCCTGCCCTACACTTTGGATGTCAGCTACAAGTTCAGGAGCTGCAGAGACTGCAGCTGTTCTGCAACACAGCTACAGTTGTGAACTTTTACAAGTGTTAATTAATAGGCAATCGTTAAGTCACTCTGATTTTAATCAGGAAAAGCTCTTACGTGGAGTGCTTTCAGGGCTCTGTTTCTCATCTGTATATTCACCAATCGATTCCTTGATTGTGGCCAAAGGCTTGACTCATACTTGGTAAATGTGAAAAGAATGGATGAGGGCAGGAAGGGCTCCATCTGGAGAGGTTTTTGGTTATTATTGGACACCCTTACACTGCTGATTCCTTCTGTACTATCAAATTTATTCACAGAGTCAGAGAACATTAGGGATTGGAAGGGACCTCGAAAGATCATCCAGTCTAATACCCCTGCCACAGCAGGATCACCTAGACCAAGTCTCACAGGAACATGTCCAGGCAGGTTTTAAACATCTCCAGAGAAAGAGACTCCACAACCCTCCCTGGGCAGCCCCTTCCAGTGCTCTGTCACCCTCACCGTGAAGAAGTTCCTTCTCATATTGATGTGGAACCTCGTCTGTTCCAGGTCACATCCATCGCCCCTTGCCCTGTCATTAGATGACACGGAGAATATATGACATAGGTCTCTGTTGTCTCCTGGCTTTTTCTGTCTCCTGCAAATACCTCTACCTACCAACACAGTGGTGCTTTAGCAAGAATTTTCTACCACATAGAGTTAGTGTTCAGAGCAACTATGAAAGTTGCCTGGAGAAAAACCAAAAAGCTTCTCTAGAAAACTTATGGCAAGACTTTAGAGATACTTGAACTACAGCAATGGAAATGAAATTCTTTAGGATTCAGACAAAGTCATAAAGCATCTCTCCAGTTCCAAAATGAACCCAATGCGTCCTCTTAAAGTGCAGTGATCTGGTAATCACTCAGACAGTCAAACAGACACTACAGATGGACAAAGCTTTCCTGAGTTTGTTTTGCACTCCAGAAATGCCTATAACTGACAACAGCAGTACCCAGGGGGTAGGAAGCCAGTGAATTATAGCTCCCCGTAGGCATTAGAAGCATAAAGTTACATTTTTCTCATGCTGGCAAGCTGGAAGTTTTGGGCCATTTCAATTAAAAGTAATTACAATTAGAATTACTCCATAAATCTCCATGGGCTGCAGGGGAGCCGCCTGTCTCACCATGGTCTTCACAACAGGCTGCAGGGAAAACTGTTCTTAAGTCTTGAGCACGTCCACCCCCTCCTTTTTCACCAACCTTAGGGTGCACTGTGTTGCTTCGCTCATACATGCTCAGTCTTTTGTCCAGCTGCTGTTGCACAGCAACCTTTTCCTCTTCTGAAGGAAGAGATGCTGCTAGTCTCAGCCTTGAACACCAGGGAATGATCTTGGAGTCAGCTGGCTTTGGCTCTGTCAGATGTAGGGGAAACTTCTAGCAGTTCTGCAGAGAAGCCATTCCTGTAACCTCCAGCTACCAAAACCCAGCCATGCAAACCCAGTAGGAGCTGAATTTTACAGCCTGGGCAATCTAATTGCTTTTGCTAATCATAGTGCCCACCACCATTGTCTGTTGTGCAAAGGAGGATGTCCCATTGGTGAGCCTGGCATACTACACATCTTAAAAGACATTACTGACTGAGACAGTTAGGGCTGTTTAGTTTGAGGAAGAAGAGGCTTAAGGGAGACCTCATCACTCTCTACAACTATCTGAAAGGACACTGTAGAGATGTTGGTGCTGGTCTCTTCTCACAGATAATTAGCGACAGAACCAGAGGGAAGGGCTTCAAGCTCCAACAGGGTAGAGTTAGACTAGCTATCAGGAAGAAATTCTTGATGGAGAGAGTGGTCAGGGGCTGGAATGGGCTGCCCATGGTGGTGGTTGAGTCCCCATCCCCAGATGAGTTTGAAAGTTGCTTAGATGTAGTGTTGGAAGTTCTGGTTTAGGGGTGAACTTGTAGAGTAGGGTTAGTGGTTGGACTCAATGATCCCAAGGGTCTTTTCCAACCTGAATGATTCTATTCTATGACCAGACACTAGCTTAACCTCTATGTCTCCTTTAGCCACAGCTATCTCTAGATATATTGGGATTTTAGGTAGGTGTGAATGACCATCTTCTGCTATTCCCAGCAGTGAGATGAGAATCTCTAGGAAACAGGTCTCTCTTCATTATTATAACCTGTAAGTTAAGCTTAATAAGTAGAATTTTTAAACTGATGCCATTTCAACAGATCACACTTATCCTGCTTAAAGCTGGTAAGAAAATGTAACTGCAATAAACCTGAATCAAATGCATGTTATGCAATTGGGAAACACCAACTGGTTGATTTTGCCTCCATCTACCTAATGTCAGGATAACAGCAGAAGAGATTAAAACTGAAATAAGAACCACTCCTCTGGAAGGAATTTTTGGTAGCAACAATTTTTTAAAATGCCTGAAAATGTCTTCAGTTCTCCCACAGTTATGGAAAACAGCTTTACTTTTTCTCCCTTTCAATGGGAACGATGGGATGCTGTCAGCTAGTGAGCACAGCATAAGACTTGTGCAATTTCCAATGCATGAACTGCAGTGCTTTCTGTGAAGCAATCTGTTCTTCTTATGCTCTCCAGACAAAGTTGATCTCAGCTCTGAATTCTAAACCACAATCTCAGTCTCATCAGTATGAAACCAGGCTACTGACTCCTTTGCTGCCAGTCCAACCCAACAACAAAGTGTGACTAAATCTTCACCAATACTGTCCCATTCCCAGCTTTTTCTATCTACATTAATACACAAAATAATTATCTTCATTGCCTTCTTCTCCCATTTCTCGCCCCTTCTCTGTTAGAAACTCAGGCTGAACATATGACGCTAATCAAATGACAAGTAGTTGTTTTCTTGGCTGGGAATCACAAAAGTGTCTGATATTAGCAGAATACTAAGAGGTTCCATGGTAGATGGAGCTTCAGCCTGTTTTGTGCTTGAGTGAAAGGCTATGGACTAGCTAAGTACTCAGAAAAGCTACTGAACGCAGTGAGACACTTCACAGAGAGGCAGGATTCTTGCAGAATCACAGAACATTAGGGATTGGAGGGGACCTCGAAAGATCATCCAGTCCAGTCCCACTGCCACAGCAGGATCACCTAGATCCAGTCACACAGGAACATATGCAGGCGAGTTTTAAACATTTCCAGAGAAGGAGACTCCACAACACCCCTGGGCAGCTCCTTCCAGTGCTCTGTCACCCTCACCATGAAGAAGTTCCTTCTCATATTTATGCAGAACCTCCTCTGTTCCAGCTGACACCCACTGCCCCTTGTCCTATCACTAGATGCCACTGAGCAGAGCCTGGCTCCAT
>JAOXOE010028309.1:0-16397 GCA_028565055.1 Phoeniculus purpureus | reverse complement strand
CCCTGGTGAGACCACATCTGGAGTATTGTGTCCAGTTCTGGGCCCCTCAGTTCAAGAGGGACATGGAGCTGCTGGAGCTAGTCCAATGTAGAGCAACAAGGATCGTAAAGGAAGTGGAGCACCTCCCTTATGAGGAAAGGCTGACGGAGTTGGGTCTCTTTAGCTTGGAGGAAAGTGAGGGTTGACCTCATTAATGTCTATAAATATGTAAGGTGTGTGTGAAGAGGATGGAGCCAGGCTCTTCTCAGTGTGATCTGGTGATAGGAAAAGGGGCAATGGGTGTAAGATGGAACGTAGGAGGTTCTATATATATACCAGAAGGAACTTCTTCAGAGTGAGGGTGACAGAGCGCTGGAAGGGGTTGCCCATGGGGCTTGTGGAGTCTCCTTCTCTGGAGACATCTAAAACCTGCCTGGATATACTCCTGTGTGACTTGGTCTGGGTGATCCTGCTGTGGCAGGGGGCTTGGACTCGATCTTTCAAGGTCCTTCCAATCCCTAATGTTTCTATGATTCTATGATCCTATGGTTCTATGATTCTATGAGTAGAAGGGTTGAAGAACCTCTCTTGAACCACTAACCACCCCCATTATGATACACCGCAGGATGCTCTTGGCTCTTCTTGCCAGAAGAGCACACTTCTGGCTCATGGTCATCCTGCTGTCCACCAGGACCCCCATGTCCCTTTCTCCTACACTGCTCTCCAATAGGTCAGTCCACAGTCTGTACTGGTACCTGGGGTTGTTCTTGCCCAGATGCAAGACTCTACGCTTACCCTTGTTATATTTCATTAAATTTCTCTCTGCCCAGCTCTTCAGCCTGTCCACCTCTCACTGAATTGCAGCACAGGCTGCTGGGGTATCATCGACACCACCCAGCTTTGTGTCATCAGCAAACTTGCTGACAGCACTCTCTAATCACTCATCCAAGTCATTAATGAATAGATTGAATAGGACTAGTGCCAGTACTGACCCTAGATACAGATACAGCTCATTATCATCATAGTGAGGAATTTTTTCCTAAGATCATATGTAATAAAACTTTGGTAACTCTGTTGGTCATATTTATGCATCATCGTATCTTTTTTTGGAGTTGCAAAATAGCCTTATACAACTCTGATAACTCGGAGAGAACAATGTTCTAATTCAAAAACTAGCGCTTTGTGTGTTCTTGGCATGCGTAAGTCATGTATTATCTGGACTTGTGCAAAGCTCTTCACACTGTCTTGCACATCATTTTCATCTCCAAATTAGAAGATATGGGTTTGGCAGATATTCCACACTGTCAATAAGGAGTTGACTAGATGGTTGCACTCAAGAGCTGCAGCCAATAGCTTGATATTTGAGTGACTGTAGGCATTCCTCAGGTGTTCGCATTTGAAGCAGTGCTGTTTAACATCTATTTGGGTTACGTGTGGGGTGGTAGGATTGAGTACACCCTCAGTAATGACATGAAGCTGTGTGGTGGAAGGAAGCTGACATGCTGGAAGGAAAGGATGACATCCAGAGGGACATATCTGTTAGCTAATACTTTCAGTTTGGTCCAGCAGAAGTTTTCCCTACTCATGTCAGTGGATTGGAACTAGATTAACTTTAAGGTCAACCCTAACCATTCTATGACTCTATGATTCTGTATTTAGTCTTTTCTAAAAATTACAGATGTCTCTGCTGCTTATCTGTGAAGTGCCTCCACTCAATTATTTTGGGTTTTACATCTATTAATATGAAAAATGGTAGATACATGTGATCAACTGACTCTTTATAGATTGGTAATAAATGTTTAGCCAACACTTAGTGGTCCACAGAGGAAGACTCACACATCTCAAAATATTTTTCTACAAAAGAATCTGAAGATCCCTACCTGAAAAGGTGTTGTGGAGAGGTTGGTGCTGGTCTCTTCTTACAAGCAATTAGTGATAGAACAAGAGGGAATGGGTTTAAGTTACAATAGGGTAGGTTTTGCCTACATATTAGGAAGAATTTTTTCATAGAAAGGGTGTTCAAGCACTGGAATGGGCTTCACTTCCCAGGGAGGTGGTTGAGTTGTCATCCCTTTGGATGAGGTGTTGAGGCATAAGGTTTAGGGGTGAACTTGTAAGGTAGGCTGGATGGTTGGACTTGATGATCCCAGGGGTCTTTTCCGAACTAGAGTATATTTTTTCCCCTCAGAAAGCTCATATTGGCATGAAAAATACATGTTTATTGTTTCCTATTAGTGCCACGGGTTCAAACCAAACAGAAACAGAAAGAAAGGCAGTCCGGCCTCGAGGTGGGGTCTAGGATAGAATTTGCCAGGCAATGGAGCAGCTTAGGGAAAACAAAACTTGTTTGTTAGATTTATAACTATGTACAGAAAGATGGAAAAATGCCCAAGCAAGTTAGAACACACAAATCAGAAGCCTCTGCCATCACATACATTTTCAAGAAAAAACAAGCGAAGAATTATGTAAGTAGTCCTTGTCTTCCTGCTGAGGTCCCTGGGGCCAGAGACACACACCCAAACACGCACTTAACGGCACAAGGGGAAGGGCCACCCCTCGCTGTCTCAGCTCTCCCGTTTTTCCCAAGCAATCTACAAGGATTTAAGAGTTACAAATCCTTTCAGATCAATTCTCTTGCTACTCAAAACATCCTCAGTTTTCTCAGTGGCAAAATGACAGTTTCTCCTCCTGTTGTTTAATCAGTCAAAATGGCAGTGGCCACATGACCATGTCCATCAGGGACATTCCTCCTCCTCTTCTGGGCTTTGGGGTCTCCCTCTTTAAAGTCGTCTCACTGCCCG
Source organism: Phoeniculus purpureus (assembly GCA_028565055.1). Classification (NCBI taxonomy): domain Eukaryota; kingdom Metazoa; phylum Chordata; class Aves; order Bucerotiformes; family Phoeniculidae; genus Phoeniculus; species Phoeniculus purpureus. The sequence goes on along the minus strand of JAOXOE010028309.1, from coordinate 13,617 downwards.
ACGTCTCTGTGCTTGTGAAAGCTTCATTTTCTTGCTCAATGCAGGGAGGAATCAGTGTTTGTGGTTTCCTTACGGCGTGGGCCAGGGGAAGGGCTCTGTGTTGGCGTGACTCTGTTCAGCAGCAAGGCAGAGCATGTTGCCATCATCCTCTGCTGGCCACCGCAGTTTTTGTGGCATTCCAACCTGGCTGTAGCTAAGCAGGGCTGTGGCCACCAGCAGCCAGGATGGGGAGGGGTGACAGGGCTGGACCTGCAGCCAGGCCGGTGCCTCTGTGGTCTGTCTCCCTCCTTGCCTCCAGCAGGGCTGCAATGACAGCACTGGGGGCCATGGTGCTCCTGCTGCGTCCGATCCCCACCACACCCAGAGGAGAGGGTGACGGAGGTGGTGGGAAAAAACTCTGCACCCCCAGCAGCTCCTGGAGAGGAAAAAAAGGCACAGTGAAAAAGGGATGGGTTCACATCCAAGCAGTCTGTTTCATCAGAGTGCAGGATACCTGGAGAAGCCCCTAGCACTCCCCCTCTAAACCGAACACAAACCCACTTCTGGACACCCCTAGCTTGGGTCTCTTGGGTGCCTTTACAGTGCTTGTGAGGAGATGGAGGATTTGTCTTCCTGGATAGGTCACATTAAGTGAAAGAATGGCTAAATCCAAACAGCAGTTAAATGCTATCTGAGCTAAGGGGTTTCTTTCTGCCTCCTAAGATCTTGGTTTTTTGGGAACAGAAGAAGAAAGAAAAGGTGATACTCAGAATCTATTTTCCTAACCTAGCACAATTAATAATATAAAGAGAATTATAAATCACAGTGTTTCTTTATCATGTGGTGACAATAGGCACACTATATGACGTGTCTCATCCTCACAGTCCAGCTGGTGGTGGTTTTGGAATGTATTGCTTATGATGAGTACTGCAGTGGATCAGAAAATACAAGGGCAGAATTTTACCCATCAGGTTTTCCAGCGCAAACAAAAAGATACATCTCTAAATGCATAATTGCAATTTTACCTTAGCAGAAGGTTCTATTTTTACCTTATTAGAAGGTTAAGTTCATCCGGTTTCCTTACTATTGTATTTTGTGCATTATGACAACATTTTGTAAAATAAGAACCCAAAGGTGTCGTCCTGTTCAACTGAGGCATTCTGAAGGAGAAGAATAGGTGTAGCAAGAGTTTCAGCAACTTATGTTGGGTAGAAAAAGGAAACATGTCTCTGTCCTTAATTTTTTCCCTTTGTTTTTGACAGAAAATATTTTTAAGTGTTTTGACACTTCATTATCAAATATAGAAACTAATCAGCCCATCCTTTAGACGTATGTCCAAGAATGGACTTCTTGAAGTACAGGACATTTTAAGTGTCTGTTTGCATGTCAGTTCCTGGTCAGAACAAACCATTGTGTCCAACTTGCATATTACAATTCCTCTGTCATTTTAAAACCCCTCTGGTATATTATTGTGTCTTCTACTTTTCCAGTTTGCATAATTTCCTCTTAAAAAGTACTGAGCAAAACAATCAGAGAAACTTACTTTAAATAACTGTACTTGCAGTGGAGTGATACTGAAATGAGAAAGATTTCATGCCTTATGCATCTATACACCAATGGTGTACAAAACCACTATACTGGGTTCCTCTATCTCGTTTCATCAAACTGTGTAAAATTGAATGAAATGCCAAATAGAGTCGTACTTCCAAGTAATCTTGAAATGAAAAAAACAAGGAAAGAAGCATTGTCTGAAATACCACATTTTCTATAATTTGACTTTTGAGTCACTCTGTTGACTAGCTCATCAAAGAGATTTTCTTCCATATATAATCTTGCTTTGTGATTAATTATTCGGCATAGAATTTTGATACAAAATACAGCTGAAATTCAATATGTGATCATAGGGAAAACCAAGGCTTCATTGATTTTGTGTATTACTGAGAGTCTGTGATTGGAGAACAAACAAATATTTGCCAGTCAGCCAACAAAGCTGCTGTCCCAATTTTCTTATACCAAAGTCCCAATCCAGTGTCCCAAAAAGCCCCCTCTCCCCTCTTATGAAGCCCGCTGTCTTAGCAAAGCATCCTTGTGCTTACAGACCTATCTCCGTCGGAACTGGGAATCCCAGAGTTTGATGTCCATTCCCCCAAGTGAGTTAGAGACAGTCTGAATCAACCTCTCCCCTAAACATAATAAAAGCTTACTTCCAATACTTGAGTGCACAGGCACATAAAGGAGCTGGAACTAAGTTATAAATCTCTCCCTCTATCTTTCAGGTAAGACATGAGTTTAAAATGAAAGAGCTTCTTGAGCTGGAGATGTATTTATAGTGCAACAACCTCCTCATTGACTCCAATGTGGTGTGCTTTTTCTTTTCCTCTAAGTGTTATGATGAGAGGGGCTTCGTACATGTTATCTTCACACACTTCCAAAGCAGTTATTAAGGGGCATTAGTAGCATGTACTGGGGAAATGCAGCTCAGACAAAATAGAGGTTTGAGTGTCTGAAATAACATTGGCTCAAGAAAGAGGGGAAGGGTGCATTTTTTAAGGCAATGATGTTCCCTGTGTGACTGGAAATTCATTGAATCATTAAGGATAAAAAAGACCACTTACCTAAGTCCAACTGTTAACCTGATTGTAACAAGCCCAGGGCTAAACTGTGTCCCTAAGCTCTGTAACTGCACAACTTTTAAACACAGACAGGGATGGTGATTCAATCACCTTCCTGAAGAGTCTCCTCCAATGCCTGATGAACCTTTTGAGAAAGAAGGTTTTCCTAGTGTTAAATCTAAACTTCAGTATTGTCCTAGAAGTGTGACCCAAAAATGTATTTGAAATGATTGTAAAGTACTGGGGGTTTTTTTCTGTAAGATTTGTCATGGAAAACATATCCAGAACTCTGTTGGTGGCCACTTGACAGGTGGTGGAGCTATTGCTGGCACTTTTGAACTAGTGCTTTTTGAACTTATGCTGGTAATGATATTGCAGTGAGCTGTGACCGTGATGATATGTGAGAATTGCCTTTATGGTTTTTCAGTGAAGTAGCTAATAAGGCCAGCATGTGTTATTTTGACTCAGAAAGTCAAGGTGTCTCAAAGATCTCACTTTAACACAAGACTCTGATACTGCTAAAAATATCAGCAAATTGGCATCAGCTTCTTTAAAACTCTGAGTAAATGATTTATTTTGTTAAAATGGACTTTAGGAAGTCTTGAAAGTGCCAGATTTTCAAGTCAGTATTGAAAAATTTGTAGGCAACTACAGTAAGTAAATATTGCAAAGGATGCAGGAAGAACCTTGCTCCCTCAGAGAGGGCAAAGAGTCAGCAGTTCTTTATAGTAGATATTTACTATCTGTGTGGGAAATTATGACAAGGTTGCAGTTGCAAGAGACAATTTTACATAACTTCTGAATAAATAATGACTTAGAAACTGAGACCGCTTTCTATCCCAGAATAACAGAATCTCAGTACCTACGAGAATTTAATGAATATTATTGGAAAGACTATTTGCTTAAAGATTCAGATATTATTGTTTATGCTGTTAGGCTGTTCTGTTTCAATTGAGCATCACAAGACTAAGTGGAATTCAAACAATTTAATCAAAATCTGACGCAAAGCAAACACTCGCTTCTTCATGTGCTGCCACATGGCAAGGCATGCAATTTATGGATAAACCTTTAGATGGCTCTCAGAGCAGGCTTGAACAATTTGCCATTGAAGGAATATGAAGTACTGCCAGACAGCGGGGAGATCGACTTAGATCAAATAATGTGAGCGATGCTGAGATACTGGAAGTGTTTAATGGCAGAGCTTGCCAACCTGCCGTAGCTTATAGCTGCAAAAGGTCATTACTTTGTATCAGTACTTAACTAACACAGCAGATAGGGTGATGCTACTGGTGTGATCTAATGAAGAAAACAGCCAGTTCATGACTACTAGGTACATTTTTGACTGCACACTTTTGTGTGGCCAGAATGTCTACCCGTTTTTTTCAAAATTTCTATTAATCTTCATACAGCTGTGTACAGAAAGTAATTTCTTATTACTTGTTTGGCAAATTTTACAGAATCATAGAATCACTCTGGCTGGAAAAGACTCCCAGGATCATCGAGTCCAACCATCTACCCGACATTACAAGTTCACCCCTAAACCATATCCGTCAACACCTCATCAAAACAATCTATAAACCTATCCAGAGATGGTGACTCAACCAGCTCCCTGGGAAGCCCATTCCAGTGCCTGAACACCCTTTCTATGAAAAAATTCTTCCTAATATCTAGTCTAAACCTACCTTCTTGTGACTTGAAGCTATTCCCTCTTGTTCTATCACTAATTGCTTGTCAAAAGAGACAGGCAACAACCTCTCCACAACATCCCTTCGGGTAGTTGTAGAGAGTGATGAGGTCTCACAGCCTCCTCTTCAGACTAAAGAGCCCCAGCTCTTTCAGTCTTTTCTCATAAGGTTTATTCTCCAGGCTCTTCACCAGCTTAGTTGCCCTCCTCTGTACCTGCATCAGTACCTCCACATCTCTCTCGTACTGAGGTGCCCAAAACTGGACACAATACTCAAGATGTGGCCTCACCAGTGTTGAATACAAGGGAACGATAAACTCCCTACTCCTGCTGGCCACACTATTTCTAATACAAGCCATTGTATTAGGATGCTATTGGCCTTCTTGGCCACTTGGGCACACTGCTGGCTCACAGTAATCTTCCTGTCAATTAGAACCCCTCTCTTCCAGATGGATCTCTTATTCTTCCTTCTCTTGACTTTTGTAAGCTCTTGATAGTATTAATTTCTGGATTTGTCCTGGAATGTTTTGGAGATATGTGATTTTTTTTTCCTTGGGCAGCCTGTGTTAATCTTGTAAGTTGTTTTGAAACGTAACAACATATTTCAGCAGCACAAAATAAATATCTGCCCATGTGCATTCCTGCTGGTGTGATTCCTCTGATAGCTACTATGTGCCAAGGTTTGCACAGACTGTATTTATCTGTACAGCTGGGTTAGCCTTGTGCTGGTCTCTTCCTTCCAGGTTTAGGAACAAGATGTTCAAGAGCATGTTAGCTTTGAAAAGGTCTTAGAAGGATTCTGTCTTCTATGGAATTACATAACACTATCAATATAAAGTGCCTCTACAAGAAGTGACTTTTGTTTGTTACAGAGAATACCTTTTAAGGCTTTACAAAGATATTGTAATTCTATATACATTTTAAGCATTAGTGTTATAAGCAATGAGGTATTTAAAACATATTTATTAGAGACTGTTAAGGTGTTGGCGCTTTTTAAATAACTCCTGCTGTGTTAATTTTTCTCCCACAAATACATGGCAAGGTGCTGTTGCCTCAATTTTCAAACTATGCTCAATTTAGGTTTTTGAAGGGTTAAAAACAGAGACAAAATTAACCAGTGAATTTAGTTAACATTCTAATGGGCTGAAACAAAAAAAACCAAACAAGGAGGGTTTGAAAAACCTCTTAAGAATTGCAGGCAAAACTAACCATATTTTGGAAAGTAATAGCAACACATTTAATTCACTCCTTATAAAAACACATCATTAAGAATTCACCCCACATAAAAAGACATATGGAGATTAGTCACGTGTTCTTAAATAGCTGAGACAAACAGCAAATATCCAACCCCTCAGTGGAAAGAGGCTTTCAAGCTGTTCCTGTTTCTAATGGTAATGTGGTGCTCATCAGGTTCTTGCACAGGTTAAGCGGCAATGCTCGCTATTCTGCCGTGTGGAATGTGAATTAATCTGGTGGATGGGAAAGAACTCAGTCTCAAAAACATCTTGCCCTGTATTTGTATGTCTGTGTGGCTCTTGGGTTATTTGAACCTTTGTTAAGAATTTCATTCCTTTGGTTGCACTGCATGAAGGCATGCAGCCAGGAGGTGATAAGCTACAGGCACCAGAGCTCCCTACTCTTCTCTGAGCATCTCCAGAAAACATTGGATGAATAACTTCAGCTTCTGAAGTGCTGCTCTCAAAATGCTGCATGTTACAGGATATTGGCTTTGATCTCAGTTGTTGCAATACTGCTGAACACCAGACTGTGTAGCTCAGAGACTGAGGCGTGAACCCTTCTATCACCACTGCAGTATGTCAACAGCCTTAGGAGTAGGGCAGTGTCAGCAGGTAAGCTGCTGCTGCTGACCTGGCTCATGCACCAAACACCCATCCAGTAATCTTGTCCTGGCTTCTTCCAGTGATTTTTACCTACTTTAAGATGTTGAAGGACTGGTTGCCCACTTGTAGCATGATTGGTTGAGGTTTTAACACAATTTTGAAGTGATAGAAATGAGGAGTACCTCTTCTGCTTGCTGAATAGATAATTTACTATAAAAGCTGAAACAAAGATTTCCTTTCTTGGTCTAATTCTAGGTCCAGTCAGAATATCAAATCACTGTACTAACAGCAACATTTTCCATCAGAAATCTCTCCATATTGTATAACAATATGGTAAGCAAACCAAGAAAATGATGCTGGATCCAGGATAATTCTTGAGTACACCATTTGAAAAGATCACAGAAGCTTTAACCAGGTATGAGAGTCCAATGAAAGAATGTCTTTGTCTCAACATGGCATTAATGAGCACTCCCCCCCAGCCCCCAGCCCGAACTCCAAGGCCAGGTAGCTCCTATCTAGAAATCTACGTAGAAATTAACATAGAAATCTACATAGAAATCAACTCCCTACAGGATTTAGGGGAACCAGATGGCTCATTATCTGGGGTGGCCTCGCATACCACTGGACCAGTCTTCCCTATAGTTTTGACCTTGCTAGGCCTGGCTTTTGACCTTGGGACAGTGAAGAACAAAGAACTACTAACAGACTGTCAGAAAGAGCAGCCCCCACGTGAGGCAAAGAAGGTGGGGGGCAGAATGCAACTTTGGGCTTAAAAAGGATGCCCTCTCGGTGTGAATTTTGGAAAGCTTTCTCCCACCAAATATCAGAAGACACAGGAGGCTGCTGTTATTGGAGAAATCTGGGGACGTCTGAGATTCCAGTGGTGGTAGCTAGTTTCTTCCATGCCTTTTGCTTTATCTTCCCTTTTTATTTTTTTCCCTTTCTCTCTCACTCTTTCTTTCTATTGCATGTTGTTAAACAATAAAGCCTCAATGTGTCATCAGCACTGGACTCTGTTTGAGTCTTAATTCCACTCCTAATGTTCTGAAATATTCACTGAATCTGACCGGCAGATTAGAACACCAGGATACTATGAAACTCAATGCTTACGCTTTCTGAATTGCTCTTCATTTCATGAACTGAATATTATCCCCACAGAAGAACTGAAACAGCAAAATGCATGGGCCTGAGCCTCAAATGATTGCAGTCATTGTCATTTAAGATTTTATACAGATTTTTGAGAGCTCTCAGGCCAGAAACAATGTCTGGTCCAACTTATATTTCCTTGCATCTGATAATGATGGTGCTATGTATTCAACTGGCAATATAATAATTTGGTGCAGAGTATTCACAGTCTGTCATTGCATTCTCTTGCCTTTTTGGCACTACATACCTTACCTTAAATGTGCTAATTTTCAGTTAATACATCTTGCAAAATGACATTACTCCTTTCAAATTACATTGTAGGTAAGAATGTAAATGTAGCTTACTTTGCTAAAGAAAGAAAACTAGTTCTATGATTTATACATAAAACTAATCTTAATATGAATTTTATGTAATATAAATCTAAAAAAAATAAGACTGGGAATGCTTTCAAAATTTGCAAAGGTTTTGTGTGTCAGCTAATGCTGTGAGACAGACTTAGGAAAGCAATAAATGCAAGACTGTTCAGTAGACATTTGCACTTCATACAAAAATGAACAGTGGGACACATAAATGTGTTAGAGGTACTTAAGAGGTGGATCTTGCTTTTGGGACTTGAGCTGAGACTCTATAAACATCTCTTTTATTGTTAATAACTCTGTTGTCCTGGGTGCTTATTGTATCACGAGTGCGTTGCTTTTCCAATAAATGTTTCTTGTACATATTCTGTCTCAATAAACTTCCTCCAGTAAATAGTTCTGTGGGTGCATTTTCAAGTTGGTTTTAACATAAAAGTTTCATCCTTTGTTGTTTTCCAATTCAGCTTGTGTGCTGATATTTCAGATAATAAAAATAAACTATCAAACCATGGATTGATTTTGTTCCAGAAAAATACCTTAAGTCTGGTGTCTTACTGTAATTGTTCCATAACAAAATGCATATTAGAACTGTAGAGGGACATCAAACTCAAAATTGTTATGAGAAGCCTTCTACAAACTCAAGCACTACCCAGTAAATGTTCACATATTATTTTATGCACATCGAAATACATTCTGTGTGTGAAGTTAAGTCAGTGAAGAACCTCTTAAACTATGAGATTTAAGAAAAGAAAGAAGTTTTTCATTCAGAAGCAGAAAAAGAGAGAATAAATGAAGTAAGAGCTTTCTCTACTAAAAGAATCTGCTTCGTTTGAGGTGGGTTTTGTGGCTGTCTCATGTCTTTGTGAACTGCCTTTTACTCCTGAGGCCTGTGTGACATTAGAAATATCTCTGCATCTTATCTAGCACTGGCAAGAAATGGCTCTCTGATCATTTAGAATTAAATCTTAACTGGACTACAAAGGTGTCTGCTTTCATGCCTTCAAAAGTCTTTGAGAGAAATGGAAGAACTTCCCATCTTTGTTATGCTGTGCAGTCCTTGCCAAATACTCGTTTCAATGGTACCGAAATACAGTATAAAACTAATCGGAAAGTCTCTAGTAGAATTGTGTTACTAGTAAATAAAGGCTGATGTAATCTTGGGCTTGCAGAAATTTGGAAAAACAATATACCTGAATTTGCATCTTTGTCCCAGTTTAGATTTCCCAGTGTCTTCAAAAACAGGAAAAAACTGAGGACAGTATTATAATAAAGGAAAAAAATGACAAGTTTTATTAGCAGAGAATAAGAAACAGTTAGAAAAAAAGGAAGATAAAAAAACCCGTGTAAGCTGTTGGTGAATGGCGCCGCCCTGCCCCCACCGCAGTCACAACGGGGCCAGCAGCTGCCTGGAACAATGAGAAACCTAATGAAGGCTTCCCCATACCTTATCCTTGTGGCAGAAAGGAAAAAACCCGTGGGGGAGGACTTTCACCCCACACCTTACCAACAGCAAATGGTACTTGTGCAGGAACAAAGGAGAAAGAAAAAAAGAAAAGGAAAATGGATATGGGAATAAAGGAATGAGGGAAAGATAAAATAGAATGCAGGGGAGGAAAGTTAGAAATTATTGGGGAAAGGATGAAGGGGGATAAACTTTTCATTAAGACCATGGTAGCAGGATGAAAAGATAGAATGCAGCACCTCATCTGCAGGCTGTCTGAGGGAGCAAAGAGGACATTCTGCCCTCCCATGCACCATTTATAGTGCCATGGAAAGGCATATCCACTGGTTCTTTTGTTGGTCATGTGATGGAATCTGGTTGATTCTCTAAGGTGTCTTGTCATGTCAAGGGTTCAGGAATTAACCCACAACATTCTTTAGCTGTAGACTTCTGTGTAACCATATTATTCCTGTAAGGAAATGTTGCTTCTGAAACAGAAAATTTTAGCTGTTAGAGAAAAGCGTGTGTAATAATTCCTACTTGGATCAGGCAGAAACTTGGATCCACTTTCATTCATATTGTGAATGATAAAAGTGACTTTGTAACTATCAAAGAAGTAGAAAATCAGGATCTTTTGTGCAGTTCAAAAGAACATATTTATTCACATATGAAAATTAGTCTGAAGTATTCAAATGGGTAAAAATACTGAATATTTTCATATTTGTTTCAAGCTGGGCTGAGAAAGGTGGAAAAGTTCTGTTCTAACAGAATCTTTGCTGCTTCTGAGTCTCCACCTTGAATGGGATTTTTAGGGTTTTATAAACTCTTAATGTGGTATCTATCTCACCAGCTTCTTTCTCCTCAGTTCCCCAGTCCTTTTCATGGCAGCTGCTTTGGTAGTTCTCTGAGTCTTATCCTGCATAAGCGTAAGAATTAGGGAATACAAACACAGAGTTGGTGAGGATGAAAGGGTCTGGATGCCATCTACTAGAACTCTTCAGCACAAGGAAATAGTCAAGTGAGTCACATTGCCATGATCAGCTGAGTTTTGAATATTTGCAAGGTTGGAGACATCATCTCTGGGCAACCTGTGCCAGTGTTTCACTGTCACCACAAAATAAAACATTTTTTTTCATATATTTATATGGAAGTTTTATAATTCAGAATGTTCTCATTTATTCTTGTTCTGGGCATTGCTGATAAAAATTTGGCTTTATCACCTTTATGCCTTTCTGTCAAGTTCTTTTACAATTGTACAAGATCCTCCCGAGCTTTCTCTTCTCCATGCTAAGCAAGATGCAGCTCTCTCAGCCTCACATTTTTATGAAAGATGCTCCAATCTCCTCAATATTTTTGTGACCCTGCACCGGTCTCATTCCAGTGTTTCCACACCTCTTACACTAATGAGCCCAAAACACAACCCAGGGCTACAGCCTAATGCAGCCCAGGAAGTTGTCACTTTTCTTTGCTACAAGGATGCATTGCTGACTAATGTTCAACTCATTGACTATCATCTTGACCTCTTTCACTGTGGAGCTACTTCTCAGCTGGTCAGCCTCCCACGGTCTTTCCTGTTCTCCTGTCATGCGCCAGGCCACTCATGTAGTCCTGTAAGTCTATGAGGTTGTTCAGGAATGATATCCACTTTGTAAACTTGTGATGAAAACTCCCAGTAACAATCTTGTTCTTTATGTGTTGAAGTTGTTTTGTCCATTGCCTTCCCAGGACTGAAAGTAGATTGATCATGTATTTCCCCAGATCCTTATTCTTCATCTCTACATCTTTCAAAGATAATTGAAAAAGCCCCACAGTAGTATTGGCCACTTTCCTCAGCATCTGTTACTGAAATATTTCCTGGTTAAATCCTCCTGTACAAGGAGGATCCTTTCTCATGGGCCTCCTTACAACCTGCAGTCTGACAAGTAGCCACAAGGTAGTGAAAGAGTTCAGTGTCTTTAAGACCAGATGGAGGACAATTTTTGTAGGGGTATTTGGCTGGCCATAATACGAGGGCTATCTGCATATCTCAATATGAGATAGGGACAGGTGTGCTCATAACTAATGACAACTTGATAATCATGACTGTGTGTGCATGTGCATTGCAGTGCTGGTACTTTGGTTACATCTTTGCTCATGAGTTTCAGGGGAGATGTTAGGGAATATAACTATCCTTACTGCAATAAGTAGTCTGCAGTGGGCAAAATAATGCCTTCTCTTCATGTGGACAGTAAGAGAAATCTAGTCAATATATTGGTACTGGTACCAGAGTTTGATGCTTTTTAAGTTCCACAAAATGAGTGAAATGCATCAGTACTGGGCTTGTCTTTATTGCAGGCAATTCATTTTTGTGTTGCAGGTGAAAAGGTAGTTGGAAAAACAGCAGGGAAAAAAAATCTTACACCTATGTGAAGGAGATTTACCTATTAGGAAAAAGTATTTTATAGGACCTCAGTTTTGAGCAAAATGTTTTCCATCAGCAGACCTTTCATATGACATCTGTTCTTTCAGATTCTCTAGAGCAAATAAAGGTTTTCATCACAGTTGAGAAATCTGGCATGGAATTGACCACCCAGAGATTACAAGGACTCTGCATTGGCAAAGGAACTACCCAAATATTGACATTCTACTCTGCTAAAAGCAGCAGTGAGAAACTTCAGTATGCACTCAGAAATACATGCTAAGGTGTTGTGTTTTAAGCCCACCCAGCCTGTAACAAGGCAGCTACTCATTTCTACCCCTATCTGGTGGGATGAGGATGAGTAATATGACAACCTCCTCCCCAAAGATGAGAAGGGTACTAGCTGTTGGATACTCGCTCCTGAAGGGAACTGAAGGACCAATATGCGAATTTGACCCTCATTGTAGGGAAGTTTGCAGTCTACCTGGACCCTGAATCAGGGATATCACTAGGATGCTCCCTAACCTGGTGAAATCAATTAACTATTACCCATTGCTGATCTTCCAGACAGGTGGGGAGGAAGTTGTATTGCGTATACTGACAGGTATGAAGAAAGACTTCAAGGCCTTAGGAGGTTTGGTGAAAGACTCTGGGGCACAAATTATATTCTCTTCATTACTTCCATATTCAGGTGAGGACATGGGCTGGAATAGAAGGATTCAGTCCATAAATGCCTGGCTATGAGACTGGTGATACAGGCAGAGTTTTGGGTTCTTTGATAGTAGCTGACAGTTACACATGGGAAAGGTCTAACTCAGAAGGCAAAAAGGGTTATGGGGCAGGAATTGGCAGGTCTTATTCAGAGGGCTTTAAACTAGATTTGAAGTGGGGTGGGATTGTAACTGGGTGGGCATCAGTGGGACAGCGCTCCAGTCTTGGTGAAGACCATGAGGGCCCCCTCGCCCCATCCTAGGGTGAAACTGGAGCACCCAGTTCACTCTCTGAAATGCCTGTACACCAATGCATCCAGCGTTGGGAACAAGCAGGAAGAGTTAGAAATCTGTGTTCACTCAGGAGATTATGATCTGGTGGCAATCACAGAGACATGGTGAGAGAACTCTCATGACTTGAATGTGGTCATGGACAGCTATGTCCTTTTCAGGAGGGACAGGTCAGCAAAAAGGGGAGATAGAGTTGCTCTTTACATGAGAGAGCAACTGGATTGTATTGAGTTCTGTCCAGGGGTGGATGAAGAGAGAGTTGAGAGTTTGTGGGTGCGGATTAAGGGGCAGGCTGGCATGGGTGACACTGTTGTGGGTGTCTATTACAGGCCCCAGACTGCTGAGGCTCCAGAGGAAGTTGAGACAAGAGAGGAGCTTGCCTTGGTTGATTAGGACTGGGTTAGGGATAAGTTGAGCAAACTGGATGTACACAAATCCATGGGCCCTGATGGGATGCACCCGCATGTACTAAGGGAGACAGTGGAAGTCATTGCTAAGCCACTCTTCGTCATCTTTTCTAATTCCTGGTTATCAGGAGAGGTGCCTAGGGACTGGAGGATAGCAAATGTCACTCCAATCTTCAAAAAGGGTGAGAAGAATGATCCAGGTAATTATACATCAGTCAGCCTCACCTCCATCCCAGGAAAGGATGGAAAAATTTGGCCTAGACACTGTCTCCAGGCACATCAAGGACAAGACAGTCATTAGAAACAGTCAGCATGGCTTCAGCAAGGGAAAGTCGTGCTTGACCAACCTGATAGCCTTTTATGAGGGCATAACCAGCTGGCTAGATGATGGCAGAGTGGTGGATGTGGTCTATCTTTACTTCAGTAACGCATTTGACACGGTCTGTAACAGCATCCTCACAGCCAAACTGAGGCAGGGTGGACTGGATGATTGGGTAGTGAGGTGGATGGTGAATTGGCTGCAGGATAAAAGCCAGAGAGTGGTGGTCAATGGGACAGGGTCTACTTGGAGGCCTGTATCTAGTGGAGTTCCCCAATGGTCGGTACTGAGATCAGTTCTCCTCAATCTATTCATTGATGACTTGGATGAGAGATTAGGGTGCACTTTCAGCAGGCTTGCTGATGACACAAAGCTGGGTGGTGTCGCCGACACCCCAGCAGACTGTGCTGCCATTCAGCGAGACCTGGACAGG
>JAOXOE010028308.1:0-16398 GCA_028565055.1 Phoeniculus purpureus | reverse complement strand
ATCAGCAGTGGGTAATAGTCAGCTGATCTCACCAGGTTAGGGAGCATCCTAGTGATATCCCTGATTCGGGCTCCAGGCAGACTGCAGACTTCCCTGTGATGAGGGTCAGCTCTGCATATTGGGCCCTGTGCTGGTTTGAGGGTTAAAGACAGAGCCATCCAGAACAAATTGTTAGGTTCCCCTCCCAGCAATACAGGAAGGGAATATAAACAAATGTGAAAATTTCAATAAATTGTAATTTTATTGCAAATGAAATAAATTTAAAAGATGGAAAAAAACAACAGAAAACCCTTCACAGTAGAGGAAAGAGAAATTTAGGGAGATGGTGTAAGGGAAGAACTATGTACAGAAGGCAATGTGGTGTAATTCTGGCTTCCAGTCGCTAGGGGGCGGTGGCCACAGGGCGGCAGCAACAGGCACTCACATCCGGCTGCTTTCACGTCCGCACCACGCCGGGCCAGAAGAGAAGGAAGCAGGGGGGAAATGACGTGGGTGGTCGCACGCTCTTCCCCCATGTGCACCGGGTGCTTAGTGATCGGAACCTTGCCGGTGTTCACCTTGCAACCGCATACCCAAACTCCCACAGCCCTCCTGTCCCTTGCGAAACCAGAACCAAACTTAGAACCTGTCTAAGGCAAAACAAGACTCCTTAAAGTATGAAACAGATCCCGCCCTGATCTACCAGTAACAGTTGATAAAAGCTTAACTAGAGGGTAGCACGCAGGAGAAGGCAGGTGGGCTGGACAGTAGATCAGAGCAGAGAAGCCGTGGGTCTTTCCTCTGCGGCTGGCCAGGACTGCCCACGTCACCCCCTTCTGGGCCACCAGAACCCTCCTACTGAAAGGTAGAGGGGAGTGGTTTGGGAGCTACACAAGTTCTTTTTCTGGGTCCTAACATATAATCCAGCATAGGCCCTCAGTCCCTTTCAGGAGCAAGTCTAAAACCCTTCTTTTCTTCTTTGTGGAGGTGGTTGTCATATTACTGGAAGACCTCTCGGATTTATGTGACCTTGCTTTGACCTCCAGAATAGGTTGCCTATCCTCTATATCCTTATTAGACTGGCTGTCTTCCATTAGGGGCTCATAAGTATTTCTCAGTGGCAACTGGGGAGGTGAGGCAGGCAAACGGCTTGCTCACCTTCTGTCGACGCCCTGCACTTTGCTGCAATCATCCCTTCTACTTGGGCTTCTGTCCTCCATTTGAGAAATGCAGGATACAAGTTCCCCTTATTTCTGGCTCTTATTTGGCCCGTGTCCAGACTGCAGATCCTGACTCCACCAGTCTACCTCTGTAGCCTCTCTAATGCTCCTGAGCCTTTCTACTTCCACTTGTAGCTTTTCAACCTTGTTTTTCAGCTGTGCTGCTCGGTTAAGCAGATAATCTACCTGATCGCACCATACACAGCCAGGAAAACTCCAGAGAGTGTTCCATTCCCTGCAGCCTGTCACCAGCACAATTCCCACATCCTTTTGCAGTGGTGACTGCAGCCTTGTCTTCCTCTGCTGCCAGGCTGACACTTTTTTGTGTTCCACCCCCCGCCCCCCCAGCAGCTAGAGAAGGCTAGCTCTGTTTCTGCTCTGTGTGGTCTGAGTGTAACTTCTTCTGTATTTAAAGATCGCATGGCTGGATCCACACTACAATGCTTTTCAGCTTTTCCCATGAGAGATTCTGAACCTCTTAACTCTCCTGAGATTCCCTGTTTAAACGGACCTCCAAATCAGCCAAAAAACCTTGATAAATAGCATTCAGGGACCAAGCATTCGTAGAGACCTGAGGAAAGAACATGTCAGTCAGGCAGAGAGGGGTGCAACCACCCTCTCTTCCTGCTGAACAATGGCTCAAAGATGGCGGTAACTGGCTGTATGACCCCAGCCATGTATGCAGTTCAAGATGGTGACCAACCGCATGTCCAGCATCAGCAGGGGCCTCCTCCATGCCATAAACATGACTACAAGAGTTTAATTCCCCTCCTGTCTCTCTCCCTGTCCTCCTGCCTCAGCTACAGGGGAAAGAGGAGAACTCTTCAGCTCACCACAGTTTACTGGATAGTTTAGGACATAGAGGTGCTGGAGCAAGTCCAGGGAAGGGCAACCAAGCTGGTGAAGGGGCTGGAAGACATGCCCTGTGAGGACAAGCTGAGGGAGCTGGGGCTGTTTAGTCTGCAAAAGAGAAGACTGAGAGGAGACCTTATTGCCCTCTACAACTACCTGAAAGGAGGTTGTAGCAAGGCTGGTGTTGGTCTCTCCTCTCAAATCAGTGATGATAGGACGAGGGGAAATGGCCTCAAGTTGCGTCAGGGGAGGTTTAGACTGGATGTCAGAAAGGAGTTCTTTACTGAGAGGGTGGTTAGATACTGGAATGGATTGCCCCGGGAGGTGGTGATGTCACCGTCCCTGGATGTTTTTAAGGAACGAGTGCACGCAACGCTTAGGGAAATGGTCTAGCAGTTAGATAAAGGGATGAAGGTTGGACTCGATGACCCTGGAGGTCCTTTCCAGCCATGATGATTCTGTGATTCTGTTGCCCCATGGAAGGGGGGAAATTGGCACTAAGTTCTTGTTTCTCTGGTCTCAGAGTTGGGCCAGGTTGTACCTGGGACCAGGCTGGCCCCATTCTCTTGGGCAGCCTACTCAAGGCAGAACAGGGGTCTGGGGTGGAGGACAGTGGAGCCCAATGCCCTAGCCCCCCGCTGTCTCTGGGAAGGCAGCGGGGCCATGGCAAGCTGCTGATTCCTTCTGTCTCATCTTCCCTTCCATTTCAGGGAGATGTTATAGATAAGTGTGGTGAGTTGACCTTGGCTGACTGCCAGTTTTTCACCAGGCCACTACATTATTATTATACTCTTTTTCCACTTGTAGGAGAGGGAGATCATTTAGCAATTACCATCTCAAGCGAAACAGACTCACCTTGGGGAAATTAATTAAAGATTGCTAACAAATTGTAACAGAATAGGGTAGTAAGAAACAAAACAAGACTAAAAACACCTTCACCCTGCCCCTCTCTCTTTCTCAGACTCCATTCTAACTGTTCTACTTCCTCTTGTTAAGTGGAACACAGGGATGCAGAACAGGGCTTATGGGCAGTTCATAATACTTTGTTTTTCCTGCTCCCTTTGCCACTTTTCTGCTCCATCATGGATTTCCACTTACGAGATACAGTCTTTCATGAACTACTCCAGTGTGGGTCTTCCCACAGGCTGTTGTTCTTCAAGAAACACTCCAGCAGGGGGTTAATTCTATGGAGTACAGCCTTTCAGGAACAGACTACTCCAGAATACCTCCTCAGTGGGGCTACTCATCCTACTTACCTGATCCACACACAGATCATCATGGACTGCATCTTTCTTCAGTGTATATCCACCTGCTCTGACAATGGGTCCCCCCCAGAAGGGATTCCTGCTGGAGCAGGAATGTGGTCCTCCATGGACTGCAGGGGAATCTCCTCTCTGTTGCATGGAGCATATCCTCCAACTTCAGCTTCACTGGCCTTGTTGTCTGCAGAATTGTTTCTGTTACATCTCCCAATTCCCACCTCTCAGCTGTACCACAGCATTTTTTAATCTTAAATATTGTATCACTGAGGAATTAACCATTACCACTGACTGCCAGTTTTGGCCAGCAGCAGGTCCCTCCTGGAGGCTGCTGGAACTTGCTGTTTCCAGCATATAGGTAGCTTCTGGTATCTTCTAACAGAAACCACCCCTGCAGCCTCCCCAAACCCTTGATACTAAAAGCTTACCACATAAACTCAACACAATAAATTGTATTTAAAAGTGCTTCCTTTCTCAGTGGTCAGGACCTTACATACATCTTCCTTTCATTGGTATAGAGCTGTTTGTCATATAATGATGTGGTTTCTCTGCCAATACAATCTTGATAGCAGATCAGCACAGAGAAGAAACTCTTTCAGATGCAAATATCCATTTACAGAGAAATTTGCTTTTGAACCTGATTTGTTTTGCAGCTATTGTAGTTATAGAATCATAAGATGGTTTGGGATGGACAAGACCTTTAAGATCATTGAGTCAAATCATCAGCCTAACTCTACTAAGACCACTGTTAAACCATGTCCTTCAGCACCATATTCACACAACTTCTAAACAGATCTGGGGATAGTGATTCAATAACCTCCCTAGACAGTCTGTCAAAAGGCCTGAGGACCCTTTCCATGAAGAACTTTTTCTTAATGTTCAACTCAAACATCCCCTGGTAAAACTTGAGGCCATTTCCTATTTTCCTATCACTTGTTGCTTATGAGAAGAGACCAATCCCACCTCTCTACCATCTCCTTTAAGGCAGTTCTGTGACCAGATTTTGGAATAAGAATGTAATATAAAGGAGAGAGAGTGCTAATCTTCGTGAATGGTAATTCTGGAGACATATTTTCCTTCTGTGCTTTTTTCTTAATGGCACCACATTCTAGAACTGTTTAATACCTTTGAGTTGTCTAATTTTTCCAAGTTGCAACACATATTTTTTTGATGCTTTGTTCAGAGCATTAACTACTCTTTGCATAAAAACCCTTATCGCTGGTTACTGATATATTTGGAAAAAAATCCTGTGTGTGCTGGATACAATTCTGTGTTTTCTTTTATAAAGAAAATTTCAAGGTAGTATATACCACCCCAATCCAATTCTGTAAAGTTCATTTTAATTTCTAGGAATGGACTTTAGCCAGTACTTTTGTTGCTGGTAGGTAAAGTTGTTTTATTAGGAACTGGTCTGTGAAAGTCTGACTTCCTTTCTCTTCAATCTGACCTTGAATTTAAAAGCTATTTTTCTCACAATCACATCTACAAGGAATTTCTATTTTGTGAAGTTTAAGCTAGAAATCAGATCTTTGTTTCAAAGATCTGATTTGGACTAAGCTGAGCTAGACTCCAGCTGATTCCTTCTGTCATTTCTAATATCTTGTTGAAATCCCTTGCAATGTGAAGGAAACAGCCAAGTGAAAGCAGTATCTGTGACAGTCAGTAGCCAGAAAACAGATGTCAGGTGAAACCTCTTCATTGTATTCTCAGAAACTAATTGTAAAACGCATCTTCTGACTATGCTCTTCCGAGCCACAGTAACAGAACTTGTTCAAGGTTAAAAGGTACAGAACTATAAGCCACAGTTTGTTCTTGGCTTTGGCTCTGTACAAGAGGCAAATACCAGGTGCTGCAGCCTTATGATGCTGCACAGGAAAAGCATGGCATGGCAAGCAATAATACAAAGTAATTCTTCTAAAAAGGAACCACTTTCATCAATAGACACCAGATACGGCATTTATTTCTTTGGTCAGTGTTCAGTGTCATGTTTCCATTTCAACAGAGATCGAACACTTTTCTCCATGTAAAAGAAAAATATATTGTTTTAAAGAAACAGCTGTTGTAAAACTCATCTAAATCTAAAAACTAATGCAGTCAAGGAAAGGACCAAGAGTTATCTATGATCAAGTTCAAGTCCATCACCCTTGAAATACCCCAGCAAATCTGTTGATTCAGAAGTAGTTGTAGTAGATGAAGACAGAGTAGGGAACAACATTTCAGATTGCTGTAGTCAGTATCTATCACAGTTCAGTCATTGCACAGTCCTTCATGAAACTTGGTGCCTTTATCAAATGCTGTTGCCAGGTTTGAGAGATACCGTCTTCTGCCTGGTATAACGTTAAATGTATCTGATAGCTGGTATTGCCTAGCAAATTAACTACTCACCATTCTGTTTTAACACAGCTTTGAACATCAAGCTCTATCTAGTTTTGTTTGTTAATTTAATACTATTCTCTAGAAGAATCCCCAATGTATGCATAAATTCTTTCCTCTTACTAACTATGGTGATATCTGCCAGTTTTACCGTGTCTGGGTTTCATATTTCAATGCTGAACTAGGAACAGTGGCCTGCCTGCATCCCTACAAGAACATTGTGTCTTCAGATATAAGTACTTGACAACATATTTTAACATTTTGAAGCACTATAAATCAATCTGATTTCATTTTATGTTCAGATCTCATGTATTCCTAACCTTCACTACATGCGTTTCCTATTTGGATATCAAAAGGACCATTCAGTGAGGAGGGGTAAACAGTTTTAGATCAATGGAGATGCTGATTGCTTGTGGGGTGTAATTCTATGTGTTTTCATGATCAGTTATAACTATTGCTAAATGTTATTCTGCTATGTTTTTTACTCAGGAGTTCCATGACTGATTCGGTTTTGCCAAACATACTATCTTTGTGATGCACAGAATTGCAATAAAACTGTAAAACTCTGCTTTTAGTCTGTGTTTGGGGAGAGTGGTGGGGCCCACAAGCTGATGGCTGCTCCCACTTGGAAGACACAAATATGTGATACAAATAGCTGTAACTTGATTTATGTCTGTGTTCAGTCCTAGCATCAGTAAAGACAGACCCCTTAGAATAGAGCAAAAGTATTAGATGTGTCATTACCATCTGTTTGCTTCCATTTTAAACTGAAGACTTTGTTTTATACATTACTGATGGACTGTTGTAAGAAGACTAATTTATCTTAGCAGCTTCTGACTTTTTAGGTTTTAACCTTCTGAAAAGAAATCAGTTTGACTGTACTTTTTCTGAATTCCCCAAAGAGGGTTTCTTGGTTGTCTGGGACTTGGATTTTAGATGCTGAGGAGAGACTGAGGCTTGTGCAGTACTTGCTATTCCAGTCCACATGGACACCAAGGATGCTGTCAGAAAGAGATCTTAGGTGTATTAGGAGCACCTACACTTCTACAGAAGCAAGAATCAAGGACATTAGGAACCCTTGAAATACCTCATGAACCAGTGGGTTTAGGAAAGAACAGATGAGTCCTCTTTGTTTAGCAGGGTTCGGTTTCTTTGGCTATCCAGGTCTGTTAGGGAGAGATGGGATTCACTTGTAAAAGTGGATGAGGAGTGCTGTTGTCAGCAGGATGACCAGTCTGGTGAAGACAGTTTTAAGACAGGAACAATGACATAGGGTGAATGATCAGTTAAGCATGGTAGCAATGAAAGGAACGGCAAGCAGAGTAACAGGCATATCTAAGGAAGGAAAAGGTGGTAAGACATCAGGCTAATTGTATGTGAAAAAATGATACAGCCTGAGAAACATGCAGGAGGAGCAAAAGCTGCATGTGCAGTCACAAAATTACAATGTTCTTGGAATAACCAAGATCACAGAATAAAAGAACTGTTTAGTTTGACAAAAACCTTTGAAAGCAAGCACACTGCTAAACCATGTCCCTAAGCTCCAGTTCTACGTGACTTTTAAGTCAAGACCTAATAACACTTTCAAAAAGAAGTTTTTCTAATGTCTAACCTAAACTTCCTCTGGCAAAACCTGACCACTTCCTCTTATCCTATCCCTTGTTACTTGTAAGAAGAGACCAACTCCCACCTCTCTATGATCTCCTTTCAAGTAGTTGTTCATTATAGTCAAGCATCTCCTACATTAACAGTAAAAGGCTGAGCAGGCAAAGTATCTACCCAAAGCTCAAAGATATGTGTTATATAGGAAGCTACAAAAATTAAGTAACACTGTGATACACAATGCTTTCATTACATTAGGGTTCAATAACAAAGGTAGATCATAGTTAACTGCTGCAATGGAGAGACGGGACACAGCTTGATGCAAGCTAAGAGTCTGTTTATTGAACACAAACACAAGCTTATATGCTTCTCGAGATACGAGCCTGCTTTGTTTTCACTGGTGCTTAACAAACTTTTAAACATAAACCTGTTACTGATTGGCTGCTGACCCAAACAACTACCCCAAACAAGGATAGCTTAAGCCCGTCTATACAGCTTCCGGTACTTTTCCATTCCATATGCTGTTAAGCACACAGCATTTTTTTAGCATACCAGAAGGCTCGGCCCTGGTCTCCCAAGTTAACCTATATGTTTATCTTCTGCAACAAACCAGTTGGGTGAAGGATAGCATCATAGAATGATCACACATTCACAGAACAGACCAGGATGGAAGGGACTTTGATTTAGTGGGAGAGAAGTCAAGATGTATATTATCCAGATCGTGTAGAGCTGTATATTGAACAATTGGAGCAGGTCCAGAAGAGGCCATGAAAATCATCAGAGGTCTGGAGCACCTCTCCTGTGGGGACAAGCTGCAAGAGCTGGGGCTGTTCAGACTAGAGAAGAGGAAGCTCTGGGGACACCTTGCAGCATCCTTCCAGTATCTGAAGAGGGCCATAATATAAATGGAGAAGGGCTTTTTTACAGGAGTTTGTAGTGATAGGATGAGAGGAAATAGCTTTAAGCTAGAAGAGGGGAGATACAGATTAGCTAGTAGGAGGAAAACTTTGCCCAGGGAGCTTGTGGATGCCTCCTCTGTGGAAGTGTCCAAGGCCAGGTTGGATGGGGCTCTGGGCAACCTGGTTAGGTGAGAGGTGTCCCTGCCATGGTAAGGGGTTGGAACTTGATCTTTAGAATCATAGAATCATAGAATGGCTTAGGTTGGAAAGGATCTCAGAGACCATCTAATCTGACTTCCCTGCCATGAGCACAGATGCCTCTTAACTAGACCAGGTGGCTCAAAGCCTCATCTAACTTGTCCTCGAAGATCTCCAGGGAAGGGGAATCCACAACCTCTCTGAGTAAAACTATTCCACAGTCTTGCCACCCTTGTACTGAAGAATTTCTTCCTAACTTCCAATCTAAACCTATTGTCCTTCAATTTAAAGCTATTTCTCCTTGTCTTATCACTGGAAACCCTTGTAAAAAGTCTCTCTCCAGACTTCCTGTAGTTTTCATTCAAATATTGGAAGGCCGTTATAACGTCACCTGAAAGCCGTCTCTTCCCTAGGATGAACAATTCCAGCTCCTTCAGCCTGTCCTTGTATCAGAGGTGCTCCAGCTCCTGGAGCATCTTTGTGGCCCTCCTCTGGACTCATTCCAAGAGATCTATATCCCTCTTATGGTGGAGACACCAGAACTGGATGCAGTACTCAAGACGAGGTCTCACAAGGGTGGAGTACAAGGGAAGAGTCACCTCTCTTGTTCTACCAGCCACACTCTTCTTGATGCATCCCAGGACATGGTTGGCCTTCTGGGCTGCCTGAGTGCACTGTTGGCTCATGTTGAGCTTTTAATTGATTAACATCCCCCAAGTCCTTATCTTCAGGGCTACTTTCAAGCCACTCTATCCCAGTCTGTATTTGTGTCCCAAACCAGGTGCAGGATCCTGCACTTTGAATTGTTGAACTTTATGCAGTTTGTACTGGCCCATTTCTCAAGCCTGTTAAGGTCGCTCTGGATGACCTGCTTTCCCTCCAGTGAGTCCATTTGCACCATACATCTTGGTATCATCGGTAAACTTGCTGAGGGGGCGCTTGATGCCATTGTCCATGTCACTGACAAACAAGTTGAACAGCACTGGACCCAGAACAGGTTGCTGAGGAATTCCACCTGTCACTCCTCTCCAGCGGCCATCAAGCTGTTGATCACAAATCTTTGAGTGTGATCTTCTAGTCAGTTCCTTACCCATTGAATGGTCCATCCATTCTGTCCATGTCTTTCCATCTTTGAGTCAAGGATATAATGCAGGACAGTGTCAAACACCTTGCACAAATCCAGGTAGATGAAATTGGTTGCCCTTCCCATATCAACCAGAGCTGTAACTCTGTCACAGAGAGCCATTAAATTAGTTAGACATGATTTGCCCTTAGCGAAGCCATGTTGGCTATCACCAACCTTCTCGTTGTTTCCTCTTCTCCAAACAGTGGGAACTTCACCAGACTGCCACAACTTCTCAGATATGATGGCTAGTGGCCCAGCTTTAACATCACTTCCAACCCAAACCATTCTATGATTTTTACACAGCAGACTATCTAGTAGAAAACAATTAATGTTACCTATCTCTACTTCAAAAAAGCTTTTAAAACTCACTTCTACTGTCTCTGAGCAGAAGACTAACAACTAGCCTACACCCATGGCTGGGCTCAGAAGTCTCTGGCTAATGATTATTATTTTATTATTATTATTACTATTGATTGAAAATACTTAAACGTATTCAAAAATGAAGCTCTGTTCAAATTAAAGGATGTATTGCTGTCTTAAGCTTCAAATTAGGAACCTGAATCTTGTGGATTGTCGACAGTTTGTCAAGAAAACTTCAGTAAGTCCTAAGGTTTTTATATCTCTATCTGTACTTTCAAACAGTGAACACCATTTCAAATCTAAAATGTTTTGCTCCACAAGTTTATTTAATGAAGAATCATGCATAAGTACAGACTAGTTAATCCAAGATTTAGTCATTTGATATCTTACTGGTTTGGATTTTATTCTGACTTATTTCTTTTGGAGACTATTTCTTAGCTTTCTGTACTGACACTTAGTAAATTCCTTCATTTGTTTCTGAAATGATTACTACACTGTTTGGGTTATATTGCTACCATCTTATGTAAAAGAGACTGCATCCCTTTCAGATGTGGAATTAATAATGGCTTGTTTACTTACATATACTTTGTGCAGAAATGAACAATCTTAAAGACAGTATTCAAGCTGTCCTGGAACCAGTTTTGTTACTGCAATGCTTTAGCTTTTTTTTTTTTTTAATTTTAATTGTTGCATTTTAAAAGAATTTTCATTTCTTTAACAATTGTTTAAAATGTAGATACATGTATTATACTGTATATGCATTAGTGCACTTGAGTTTCAGTAGGTTGTAACCTGGCAGTCAATGCCCAGGCTGCTCCACAGACAGCAAACACATTTTCAAGATTGCCAGATAGAGGAATTGGCACAATGTTCAGCACTAGCTCTAACATTTAAGAGGAACATTGCATGACTAATGAGAATAGGGAAATAGTGTTAAAAGAAGAGATTAGCTCTAAGGGAGACAGAAGAGCTGTTTCTTGGCAACAGAACTAGAATCAGTGGTACGTTAGCTGGAATTTGTGCAGATGAAATTTCCTAGGTGCACTTTCAGTTGTCTGTTCAAAGTAGAATAGGATCTGTTTATATATTGTAGCTAAGTTATTGACAAATGCAGCATGTTTTACTACTTTAATTCTTTGTCAATTGGAAATCAGTCCTACACAAACATGTGCTTTCTATTGTTCATCAAGAGGGGAATAATAGTATGGACACAACCCACTCAAAGACCCCATTTTACTGTAGTGTGGCTGAATGGTTTTAGAGAAAAAAGCACTACAGTTTTCCTAGTCTTTAAGGTATGTGAACAGATTTGAAATAGTGAAGACTTTATAGACAGTATAAAGCAAGATTGTTTTGCGCAGTGTTGAGTAGTGTAGATCTGATATGATTGTAGAAGCTCTGTGAGGTGGAGAGACATAATGCAATGCAGAGGGCATCAGATGAGAAGTGAGGTAACACAATAAAATTGTTTAACAGTGTAATGTAAAACAGTGGAGAAAAAGATATGTATAGAGTCAGGTAATGAAAATGTCTTTCATCTGTCTGTAACTACCAGTCTCAGAACCCAGCAGAGTAGAGAAAGAGTAGGCAGACCACCAGAAAAAAAAAAGATAGAAATGGAAAGTGTGTCCTACTTTTGAATATATTTTATTGATTTTGAGATTATTTCTGTACAAATGTTTTATAACTGTGACATTTTTCTTTACTCCTATAATAACATTGGTCCAATAATTTTGAAATATTTAAGATTAAACAGATATAGTTGTGCTTTCTCAATGCCCATAAACAAGATCTTGAACTAAACAAAAGGGAATCCTTTGCTTGGTAAGCTCTGTCCTTTTTCAAACCTTTTCTCTGTAAGCAGTCTCTTTACAGAGGTTTGCAGTTCTTGCATTGGTGAACCATGAGGAAGTAACTGCTCTGCTGAGGAATATTTTTCAATAACTCACATAGGCCTGTATCACATAGTTAAAGAATTAGACAGCAGTGCTTTTCTGAATGTGGGCTATGTTAAAGTATTTCTTTGATTTTTCCGTGAGTATTTGTGTTCAGCTACGCTGTAGAAACCCTTACAGTGTGTATATGAAATATACTTTACTTAATCTGTAGCAATAGAAACAGATCCTGTTCTCATGTTTAAACTGTGAGGTACAAGCCAAAAAAACTGGGAAGTTCTGATGGAGCTGTTTGTTTGAAACGTCAGTGCTGTCTATCAAAGTATTTGTGGTCAAGGGATGCAACTCACTCAAACCAGTTTCAGCAAGTTCAGGATCTCTGCTTTGCTTTGTTTAGACCATTTCATACCAGTCTGCATATCTGAGTGCAAATGGTTAACGAATTAGTGAAAAGCCTCTCGTTACAAAAAATTCTACATAAATCCTCTTGCTAACTTCAGCCCAGTAGAAACAGAGAAGTTCTGAACACTGCTTTATGGTCCATGCCTGACATCAAACTAAAGTCTCTTTTCAACTCCCCATGGATCTAGCAGCTGTATACTGAATTTTTTGCATTTTTAATAGTAACTAATTTATTTCAGTCAAAGTAGCAATGAAGTTTAAGTAGGAACACATCGTGGACAGTTGAAGCACTAATTGGTATTTTTGTTTCCTTTCTAACAGTTCTGTATTGCTTAGACAGATATATGTAACATGCATGTCTATCCCATGAATCGCAGAATCATGGCATCAGAGAATGTTAGGGATTGCATGGGACCTTGAAAGATCATCTAGTCCAATTCCCCAGCTAGAGCAGGGTACCTTCATCACCAGCTACTCCTGCAAGGGGAGAGCAATTAAGTCAGTAATGTCAAATTTGTATTTGAATATAGGATTTTGTTAATCTGTCCTATGCAAACATTCCTTTATTAACTGAACTTATTCCAGTAAGCCTTTGTCTTTAAGAAATTCTGTTTCTGCTTGACTTTCAGTTCAGTGTGTGGCATGTCATTGTTCCTTAAAACAGGCTGTTCAGGGTTGCTTAGCAAATAGATCTTTGATGTCAGCATCTTATTATAAGTAATTGTGTCTGTCTTTGCATGTAGATGCTGAAAGCTGTAATTCCTCCCATGCTGACGTTTTCCCACTCTTTCTAATTAAGAAGTGCCCTTATAAAAAAAACCCCAAGACACTCTATTTTTTCATATTTACAGAAACCATATGTAACTGTAGAGGTATTTTGTAGGCTTGGCAGGTTTCCAGGGATTCAGCATAAATGAATGAATTAATAAACTGCTACTAAACTGCTAACATTTATAAACTATTGAATGTAATTCGGTGTTTTAAAAAAGTCCACCAACCTACCAGTACATGTATCAATTGGATGCTCCACTCTTTGGCAATGCAGGTTATTACCCTTGTTATGTGATGTCTCAGATGATGATTCAGCTGTTTCTTTTCCCTCAATAGATAACACGTAAGATTAGGTCTGACTCTTCAGATATCCTAGAAAGAAAAAAAAAGAGAAGATTCCTGGGTCAGGAGGACATACATGTACATGCATACATGTTGTATGATCTGATTTATTTTTATTCTTGCATTTTACTAGTTGTAGTTTTTGTCTAACTGTTCAAAGCTATTTTTTTCCTCATTTTACATGCGTGGTATAAGAAATAAAACTTTCCCAGATTCACCTAGGTAGTGTAAATCCCTGTTTATTAAAATGTGGACTTAGTCAAGTGCTAAAAGTGTTTGAATATTTATTTGCAGGCTTAAAGTTATGTTTGAAGCATTTGATGCCTAAAACTGGAAAACTCAATTGGAAAAGTACTGTGATCTCAAAGGTATTGGGCAGTGCTTGGCAATATTTCTGATATCCCACAGATGAGGTCTTTGGTTTATTTTTTTGCCTTTTTGCTTTGTACTTGTTCACCTGTCACCCCAGTGAAAATCAGATAAATTGTAAGAAATAGCTATGCCTATGCAGTCCTAATTATGAAGCCCTTATTCAGGATTTATATTATTTGAGTCAGCTTTAGACCATTGTTTACAGAGTAAGTGTATTTGTGTTGTCCTGTGATGTAAACAACTTACCTCTAGTTAAAAAAAAGTCCTTTACTTAATTTTTAGCCTTTTTTCAGCATCACTATTTCTTATGGACTTCTATATAACACAATTTGGAGAGTGAATACATGTAAATTAAGAATGCTGTGATGGTGTGATTTTCAACAACGTCTAAGAAATCTCAAAAATTACCAAAAGGCCAGCTTCTGCAAAAAGATTTCCAAAATATGACATTCAGTGATCCTTTCCTGTGTGCCTTGCCTTCTCCAAGATCGTTTGCAAATCTGTTGAACAGCAAACATGTAGCAGCAGAAGCAAAGGTCTTGCCAAACCCACTTTATTACTGTGCCCAACAGCACTTGTACAGTGTCACTGATGTCCAGTGTACTTTATATAGCAGATAAGTATGACAATGAACACAAAAGTATTATCCTTTATCAAACTAGAAAAATGAAGGTAATAGACTGTCTTCCACCTAACTGGAATTTTGACACAAAAATTTACTACTCAAATGGAAGTGGGAGGAAAATCTTGGTCTTCATGGGCAACATTTGTGAGTGTGGAATAAAATATTAATTTCTAGTCTCTATATTAAGCCACAACCTTTGCTTTTTGGGTTCTAGTTGTACAAAAAGTGGATTATCTGCTTGATGATCATGGTGCTGGAGTGTATTATCTCTGAAAACTGAAGTGCATTAGGACATGGATTTTTTTTTTCTTTTAAATGAAGACTGGTTTTCTTAGTTTTAGGATCTAAAATGTGCTTTGAATGTATGAGTTCAAACAACCAAAAACCTAGCTAAGCTCTCAGTTAGGAGCTTGATATTGACACATATTTTTTAACTGCTGATAATGAATTGTGCCTTATCAGCAGTACCAAGTGCTTTTATAAAAACAGAGTAAAGTATACATAGGGATGCCTTCAAAAGTTCAGATAAATAGTACCTACACTGTTCAGATGTTTAAAAGTTTTCATATTTTGCAAGCTATCCTCCTCCATGGTGACAGAAATAACAAATCAAATATATGGATGTAAATCTGTGTTCACAGAAGTCTCCCAAGCTTCTAAACAGAGACAGGTCTCCAGCAGCTTTCAGCTGTTAAGTGATTTTGGAACTGCAGTACATGTCAGTGATCGGTTTCAGAGGCATAGGATGTCTGAGTTTTTTAGCTTCAGATTGAATAATTGTACTTCTGTAATGTTCCTTCTTGGTGTCAGGCCTAACTCAACTCAGCCTTTTTAGCTCCAGTAATGGTGATAAAAACTAATTTTGGCACAAGTTTATTCACTTTTATCCTATTAGATGCTATTCGGTGAGAAGTACAACTCAAACAGAAGTACTTCTTCCAAAGATTTGCTCTTTTTCTGTCATGCAAGTATCACTTTCTAATCTCCATCAGTTTTTTGGTATGACTAAGTTTCAAGTAATGGTCTTTTAAGATCATTAAGATGATCCAGATGAAGAGTTTCAGGTGTGTACAGCACAAAAATCTTCAGCTCTCTCTAAAGGAAACCTCATCTCTGGTGCCATCCCCATGACTTTAGAGAAGATGATACCTCCCAAATATTCTGTAGACAATTTCCCTCTGTGGAAATTCTTGTCAGGAAATGTGTCTTCTAGCAGCATTTGCGCTACTTTATTTTGTAAGAAAGGATGTATCTGGGCTTGAGTGCACAGTCCACTTTCACCTTTCCTCTGATTCGTGAATCATTAAAATATTTGCTTCTGTAGTTGAACATAGAAATTACTGTCCTTGCACTGAACATGTATTAATGTAATTGTCTGAAACTCTGTGGTTTTAAAAATCTGATGTTCTTTTCATTTTCTTTAAGTGAAAACAAATCAGTGTGATTGTTTCCATGATGGCTGTATATTAATTTTCACAGAATTACAGAATCACAGAACGTTACAGATTGGAAAGGACCTTGAAAGATCATTTAGTACAATCCCCCTGCCACAGCAGGATCACCTAGACCAAGTCACACAGGAACATATCCAGTAGGGTTTTAAACATATCCATAGAAGGAAACCCCACACCCCTCCTAGGCAGCCATAACTTAGCCCGGATTGGGGTGAGTTTCTGCTCTTTTCCTGAGAGGAACCGCGGGCTGTGTGCCTACGTGGTAACGTAGTGGGGGCAGAGATTGCCACTGATAGCAGGAAAATCAAAACTTTGCCCAGATTGGGGTGAGTTTCTGCTCTTTTCCTGAGAGGAGCTGCTGAGAGAGCTGTTTTCATAAGAGGCTTCTAGTTGACAGGGGGGGACAAGGGTTTAAAAAAAAAAAAAAAGACAGTGATGGTTGTGACTAGGGCTACTAAACCTCCTGCGAAGAAGAACATAGCGACCCAGACAGAGGTCCTGCAGGAGCACGTTGGTGTCCGGGTATCCAGCTGCAGAGAACTCCAGAGTCTGGCATTGCCGATGAAGGGTGATCGAGGTAGCATCTGTGTCAGGTGTGACCAGGTGGATGATCTGCTCAGCCTAGTGGCTGAACTAAAGGAGGAGGTTGAAAGGCTTAGGTCAATAAGG
>JAOXOE010028307.1:0-16403 GCA_028565055.1 Phoeniculus purpureus | reverse complement strand
GTGAAGTGATCCTGCTGTGGCAGGGGGATTGGACTAGATGATCTTTCGGGATCCCTTCCAATCCCTAATGATTCTATGATTCTATATTTGTCATCAAAGCGGGGCGGGGGGGGTGTGGATCAGCACTGTCATTTAACAGGCCTAATTTTTAACTCCAAGTTATACACGGACAAAGACACAAATCCTTTTCTTACTGTGAACCATCACACAAAGGATGAGTTCCTAAGAAACACGCAAAGCAAATCTGCCAAGGAGAAGATAGTGCCATTAGGTACTCACTGATTGGAAAAAGCTGACACATTTACAAAAACTGGCAGTGCTGCAAAGCTGCTGCAGAGCCAAAGTTGCAGCTTGCATTGCCTTCCTTGAACCTGAAGAGCCACTATTAGAGCCAGGACTGGCAGGGCACACAACATCCAAATACATCATTGTTACACCTGCAATGCTACAAAACAAGAGACTCTGAAGCCACATGAGAGATGATGGTGCAGTAGCTCCAGGCCAAGGCAAAATACAAATCACTTAAAGAGCACCTTCAAACTGGCCACACAAATAAAAATTATAGAAGAAAAGTCAAAATTATGATCCCATGTTATTGTGTTGTTACTTCTTCAGCAAAGCATTTTAGTCACAACTATTCATGTACCAGAATGGAAAACGGAATATTTCACACCTCCGAGGAGACTGTTTTCTCTTAGTATCGATAAATCACTGTTCTTTAACAGCTCAACCATGCTTATATTTGCTGATCAGCTTTGTTGCTTTATTCAGGCATCTGTCATTCCCAATTCAGAAAGAAACAGTTTCCATTTTCAGTTAAACCTAACTAACTCCTTCAGTGTCAAGTTTGCCTGCAGTACACCAACGGAGATGCATATTTTAATGCACAAATACCTTACTAAAGTATCAATAAAACTAATCCTCAAAAAAAAAACCAGCTCTCAAAAGTCAGATCAGATGCAGCATTAAGAGAATCCACAGTTGAATCTTTATTACAATTATTTTTAACTAGATTATGTATTATGCATAATCCTAACTTTGTTTTCTTCCTATTTGAACGTAATCTTGTTTATAAATTCCCATAATCCCTGAAAATACAATGAGCTGGAATTATGTTAAATCTATTTCTTAATCCAGTGTATCATAAATTAATGATGCAACAATTAATTGCATACTGTATCTTGGAAACCTGTCTGCTGTTTGTGCAAAGAAACTCAACCCTAGACCAATAAAGATGATGCACATAAGGTTTAGCACTGGTCATAGCACATCAGACTTCTGCATAACCATTCTGGCCATTGCCATTTATAAAGCATTCCCAATGGAAATTCAGGAGTCGACTCCCTGCCATTCCTTTTCTCTCTCCTCTGACCATCTTACAGTTCCCATATCAGCGGACTTTGCAACCTTTCCTTTCTCCAGCTTCAGAAATATGAGGGGGGAAAAAGCCAGTTCTACAGTTTTCAGACAATGTCAATGAAAAAAACCTCACAAATACTGTCACATTAAATAAGCAATGTCACATCTAATAGGAAATTATTGGTAACTTTATCTTAGAATTTACCTAGTCAATATGACTACTATCACAATTACAGCTTTCTTTTGGCTTTTTCATTTCAAAAGACTTCTATGTCTTATTACTCTATATTGGATAAAAAAATCAGTTTAACTCATCTAAATTTATCATAAAGCTCAAATGCTCTGAAAAGATGGAACAAGTAGTTTGTATGGCACAAGCTACCCAAGAATTCACAGACTATATGTGTATAAAGCAAGGAAAACTAGGTGGGTTAACAGCAGGAAAGCAGCTACAGCATCCTGCTGTAGATGTAGGGTTGCAAGTATGAGCCCTTTGTCTGAACATGTTCCAAGGCCTTCCTGCAGTTCTTGTAGCTGTAAATAGGTAGCTCTTCATTCAAGCTGAGAAGAAAAAAGGCAGACAGATGTGATTCTAGCCATATTGCTCCCTCGTGCACTTTTGGCTGCAAAATACAAGTATGCCTTAACCACACAAGACCAGTAAGTCACTTGCACCAAGAAGGGATCTTTGGCACATCTTGTACTAGGGAAACAAACCCAAGTATCGAAGCCTCAGTAAGGCTATTGATTTCTTTTTAATTTAAACAAACAAACAAACAAAAACCTGCCCAAGTTTTAAAAAGGGGTTTCCCGTTTTTCCCTCTTTATACCACTCCATCAGCATTTCCTACGTTTCCTTCCTACTTTTCTAAGTTAGTTTATTCTGTTCAATGCTTATTCCACATCCTGTTCTTTTTAGATTTGATTTTTAGCATTGCTTTGTACCTACATCCACAATTCAGAGCATCCTCATCTCTCTTTCACACAAGATTATTCTTTTTCTGCTCCTCTCTTTAAGCCCTACTTTTGCTTATTTTCCACCACTTGAGTAGAAAAACAGTCCAAAGACAACAAGGAAATGAGAAGCAACAACATTCTTTCGCTACTCTACTGTTTTGCTTGTGGAAGCATGCCACTTGTAACAGAACGGTCCAACTGGCATCACAGCAATCCCTGTGGTATGTGACAAGGATGTTATGTTGCTTGGGCAACCATTCCTAATTGCCTGTGGGGACGCTGAGCAAACAAGATGGGTTTTTTGCTGGTGTGTATGAAGGTCACAGTAGCATGGTGGCAGCAAACACACATCACTGCTATAGCGAGCAAGGCACTGGAAAAAAAATACATGAGGCAGTCCTGCATGCAGGAGCACATCAGTCACGTATAAAATCCCACCTATTCTGCAACTACAGTCATGTAAGGTAATATCTACAACACTTGTCACACAACTACAATTCCTATGCCAGAGACTCATGCTTAAAGGAAATCTGAATGTTTCTCCTTACACAAGAGATTAAAATATATTCAAAAAGTTCTTTATATATAACAGCATCCTACAAGAAAAAGACGGTCAACAACAGTTTGGGAACTACCAATATCTTTTAGAGATTGGGGAGACAAATTTTCAGAAAGTAAATCTCTGCTGAAACAAACAATGACAGACGCTTCAAGAGCGGGAGCTACTGCCTGAAAGTTCCTCCAGAAGGTTAATCTCAGCATATGAATATTTTGCATCTTAAAAGAAACACACCATATGCTGAGATGGCTTTTCTTAACTAGAAATGTCTGCCTTATATTTTTGGAACAGCTGAGTTTTTCCTTGGGCATGTTTATTGACATGTTTCATAAACCTCTAGCCTTTAACTGAAAAAAATAACTACTGTGGCTGCATCAATAATGTTTGGGGAATTTTTAATTCAGAGACCAAAAGGAAGCAGGAGAAATTTGAAATTATTTGGGGTAAAAATCCATTTCAACGTCTAGACACATAATAATTCCAAATGTATTATTGTAGTTTGAATTTGGTGTGTTCCTTGGTCTCTCAACAGAGCCCCAGGAATCCTCGGAAGAGCAGCGTGTTGTGCTCCTGCTGTGAGTTACTGCCAGAGTCGGGTCACAGGGTTCAGCAGACCTAACACTCCACAGACATCTCCATGTGCTCATATTTCACGTGGACAAAGAAAAAAAGGGAATATAAAATATTTTTAAACCTATTAGCAGGACTTTTCTAAGGATGCTGTCTTAACTATAACCCTTTTGCTTCCCATGGAGCATGCCACTTGCCAAAGCCTGGTAACACCTACCACTAAGCTGTGGAGCAAGAGACACAACTTCAGCAATTTCTGATGGGCTTCCTTAGCCACAACTGGTCAGAAAGCTCCATTACAGTGATGGTTTAGACAGATTTGCAAGCACCTGCAACTACTCATGGATAAAAAATAATTTTATATGGTATAACCAGGAAAGAAAGGACATTATTCTTTTTTAAGCTAGAAGAAAAAGAAACTGGGAATACTATTTCTCTATTATGCATTCTGAGATCTTAAACAAATGACAGTAGTGAACTGCTTTCAAGAGATCAATAATAGGAAAAATAAAGTAAGACTTGTCATCACAACTACTGCTATTGATAGTGTGTTGATTTCCTGAGGAGCTAGATGAGTAGAACCTTTGACAAAGTAAACCCTGACAAGTTAAAACATTACTTGGACTATTTGGCAGTTTTTAAGGCTTTTAAGGCCATGATACTGTACTTTAAAGTAAAAGGACAGGCAGGTACCCCAAAATACATAAATAAATCAATAAAAGCATAAGCTTTGAAGTAGTTTTAAAAGCTGTGTTTTCAAATCATGTTCTCATATGACATTTCATGTAGTACACTAACACCAAAATGAACGGCATTCTCTGATCATGTACTGACACACAGTCAAGAGAAAGCGTGCATGGCCTCTTGTGACTTAAGGGTGACTTAAACTAACACTAGGTTAAAGATAACAGCAACAAAAAGAGACCTCAGCAGTAAGCAACTGAGCACAAATCCAGTTGTTTCTATTACTGTTGTCATGATGTCTCAGGAGGAAGTAGCACAACATCCACATGCAAGTCTTTTAGGACCAATTCTCAACAGGAAGAGGCATTTATTACTGTTAGGTAGACATTCATG
The DNA here is from genome assembly GCA_028565055.1 of Phoeniculus purpureus. NCBI lineage: Eukaryota > Metazoa > Chordata > Aves > Bucerotiformes > Phoeniculidae > Phoeniculus > Phoeniculus purpureus. The sequence continues at coordinate 11,881 of JAOXOE010028307.1, read as the reverse complement.
CTCCAGAGTGGACGCTAAACATTTTCTTTCATGATTACACAGCAGAGGTCATTCTTGTATCATTAAACCCCCAGTTGCTAGCATCCTACCCACACCTCCACCTCTGTCACTAACAATCACCCTAGAATTTTATCTCAACCAAAGCCAAGATGTGCTGGCTATCACTGGCTGACTCACTAAGTATTCCTCCTCTCCCTGGTCACTGACTTTGACAAATCAGGGAGGGCTGTCCCATCCCTGAGGGCTTCTGGATTTTCCATAGCAAGATTCATCAAAGTATGGACAAGATCCTAATGATGAGTTTGTATGAGTAAAACTGGTGAGCGAACTACAAGTATCCTCCCCTCTCAGGGGAATCACAGGGTAAATTCACTAACATCTGACAGCAATCTCTAGGCATAATGATCCTGAAAAGTATATTGCCTGCAAGAGTAATTCCAAATGATGAAAATGTTCCTACATCAAAAAACATAACAGATACAGCAAAAATTCAGAAATACAGGTAAAGTTTCTCCCTGTTACCATTCACAAATTACAAACTCAGCTAATGCGCAGGTCATTTGTAAATTCATTACAATAAAAATTGACTCTGAGCCATCTATTACCTAGACGCTGAAAATACATTGTGTTATATTTGCTTATATGTGAATGTTCTCTAAAAAAATATTACCTTTAATACTCACAAATAAATACACCTCCAGAAAGTTATACCAGAAGGCCAAATTACAGAGAAGCATCAAAGTTCTAATCAAAAGCAAGATCTAATCAATATTTTTCAATTGAAAATTTTCACTAATGTGTATATTGCCACTGATTGAACAAAGATACTGTTATGGGGTAGGGCTGTCCATCCTCTAGATGATGCTCTCAGTTAATCGCTCTCCCTTCTCACAGGGGACAGGAAAGGAAATAAGCGAGAGGAAAATACTACGGCTATAATTAAATAATAAGATTAAATATGTACAAATCAAATACCAAACTCAACCCCACCTCCTCTCCCTTCCTCCCTACATCACCATTATCACTGATGCTGTGGACAAGTGCTAGGAAAGTCCAAGACTGGAATCTGGAACTGGATTAAGGAATGCATGGATTGGGACCAAAGGCAGAATGCAGTCCTCCTCACATCCCAGCCAGTGAGAAGTTGATTCTTGTGGCCCCTCAGCTTTATACCAAATATTATGTCTATGGCATGGAAAACCATGTTCATCAGTCAGAGTGAACTGTCTTGTCCACTCCTCTCACAGGTGCAGCCTTTCACCTAATGCATCCCCAAGGAGGCACACAGCATTTAGCAGTGGCCTTGAAACAAGCCTAAGCAAGAGCCTTTCTGCATATCAATCCTTGGTAGAAGCTGTAAATATCAAGCAGTATCACTTGTAGAAGCAACCACTGTCAGCACAAATATGCTGTTAACTTCAGAAAGTGCTGTTGGTTAGAAGAGTCTGAGCTGAACAGTAAAATCGCTGAACAGAATTAGTTCTGTTCTAACCCAAACCAAGACAGACACTCAACTTAGCTACCTTTGTCATTTCTTTTTTTAAGAGCACCTTAGGACAATTTCTAAGCCAAACATCATTAAACGTTTTGTTAACCTTGACTTTTACACAATCTCAATATCCACTTTCAAGTTCCATTACAGAGTCTTTTATTCCTTTAGAAGAAACAACACTCCAACTGTAAGGACAACATTCATTTTCTTAAGTGACTGCTTTTATTTTTGTAACATTCCTCAGTCCTTGACAATTGCTAGTAAATCTGTGTGTAGCCAAATATGTGTCAGCAAGCTCAGCCAAGATGCCCATAGCCATTTACACAGAAGAGAAGCCCCTCTGCTGTATGCGGTACCTGTTCCAAAATTAAACAACATCAGAAGACAGGAGGAAATAATTCTTGAAAGGCTTCCAAGCAAATATGCTGAGGAAGAAACAAAATGTGTTATGTTGATTGTATTAACGTTACATAGTGACACCTAACAAGTAAGAGTTTTGGGACAGCTTCCTGACTACAACGTTTCTAAAAGGTATCTTTGAAAGGAGTGGGGAAAAAAGCAACAACAGTTCGAAATTGCAGTGTTCCAGACACAAAAACCTCACACTCATCCACATTTTCTTCAGTTTTTAACAAGCATCCTGAAGGAGTAAACTTACATCTATTCCACCCATGCGTTTGGAAAAGTTGGAAAATTTACTTTCCTCATTCGCTTTTTTTTTCCATTCTCTCTACAGCTGTTGCAGGCACTGGTCTCCAGTTCTACTCTACTCCAGTCAGACCCTCAGCAAGAGTACAGGCAGCTGTGCCAAAAAAACCTGTGTGTTTGAGGTCTACTGTTCATTTCTTTCCATTATTTATTGTCCAGTCTTTGAAATTATTTGTAAAATGTCACAGTCTCTCTCAATTCCAGTAACAGCATTGGAAGGGCTTAATTATGACTTTCTCCTTTACACATTTAACACTGGCTTTGCCTCTTACAGCTAGAGTGTTTAATAACAAAGACAGTAAAATGTGGTTTTGCATGCAGAAAGAACAGAAACATGTTATTAAATGTAATGAAGCACGTAAATATTACAATTTTAAAAATCTGAAATATGCTTTAAGCTGGCTGCAAGATTGCTAAGCAACGTATATAGCTACAGAGCGGTTGTAGGTACAAGCAAAGCTGTAGCTGCTGCCCAAACCAGCTGATGCCTGGCTGTCCAGCATGTGCTTGCACTGTGGCTGACCAAAGTATAAGGGTTTATAAACTCATTCAGACTGCTGCAATCTGCAGTCACATATAACCCAAAGGGGAAAACACCCTACCTCTGCTTACAACTTCTGTCCTTGCTAAATTGTGTTCTCCTAATCTTTTTTCTGACATAAATATTCTCCATTTTTCTTTCCATAGCTCTTACACAGAACAGCCAGTGAACCTCTGTGCCACACAAGTCCAGTCAGCTGCTGCTAACAAGGGAGGTTGCTCTTACATTCAGGCAAATTTTGCAGCAATAGGAAAAAGAATTGTAATGGGAGAAACAAGTAAACTTCTAATATCATTTTTGCAAGATCCATCTCCTCCTAGAATGACCCACCATTACCCTAAAGTACCTTATTGCTCTACTCATCTGGCAAAGGAAATGCAGTTGCCTCCTGCATTCTGCTCGCATGCACACACACCCTTGTTAGCAAAACAGAAATAATGAGCGGAACCTAAACTTCTGACGTTTGCCATCTTCCACTTACAACCCACTGTGTTACCTTTGATCATACCACTCTTTTGCATTGGAAATACAAACATAAAGTTTGTATTTGCTCCAGATAATTCAAATAACATAATTCAAATCTACAGAATTTTCAAGAAATTTGCATAGAGGCATCTAGAAGAACATTAAAGCAACAAACAAAAATTTAAACCATTAAATACATTTGCCTTGCTGCCGATATATCATAGGAAACATTGGTTTGGGGACATAGAAATTAAAACACTTCCATTTATACAAGTTCAACTGAAGAAAAAATTCTCCACAGCACCAATACTTAACCACTGACAAATTTTGGTGACTGCAAAGATAACATAAGCTATCACATTACTAAATGAGCAGAAACCTAGCCCATGCTAGGGAATGTTTTCAGTTTCTTACAAAGTTTAATTTACTCAAATAGCACATCCATCCTCTCAGCCTGAGGTACTTGAACAATGGCTTTAAAGATGCACCACAATTCCATCATTATTTAACACGTAAATAGAAGCAAGGGTTGGCAAAAGAGTAAAAAGACAAGCACTAAGTACACATTACACAAAATATGAAGGTAAGTAAAGATTAGCTGCCCTGGGAAGCACCAGAAGCCTAGAAACCTCATGCTTCCTCATTTATCTTTAATGGAAAAAACATTTACATTAGCTGAAACATATTGATTTCCTGTGCTGCAATCTGTACCTAAAGAACTAAAAGTCATTTTTGCAGCATATTGTGATAGTTTAAAAAGAAAAACTTCAGTGGGGTCTACTTGAATTGCTTTCTGGATCTCACTATACACACATTTATTTCTGCTTAGACTTGTCCTTCTAAATGAGAAACATTTGGAAATTGTACCGTTACATTTAAATTTGCTTCAGTATGGTTGAAATTTATAACCCACTGCAATAGAATCACCGACATGAACTGCAAAAATACCTCACTTGCTGCCGTTAAGAAATGGCACCTTACACTGCTGTTAGGCATAAGGCCCATTAGAAAAATAACTGATTTTCCTTGGTATGCTTAGCACTCTCAATTCCCATGCATTTTGTTCTCCAACATCTTTTCCTTTCTTACTCCCCAGCTCCTGAAAGCCCTCGCTGAGTTTCTCCTGAGACGGCAAAGGAGAAGCATGGAAGGCTGCATCTGCCAGGATGCCAAGATCCAGGAGGGGCAGCTGGAGGGAAAAGGCAGAAAGCACGGGCAGCCTGGACATGCCTGCAAACTGAGAGGGAATCAGTGAGCCCAAGCACAGGACTTCTTAAGCTCAGAGAGTGGTGTGTGAACAGGTATAGTGGTCTAAGGACTGGCAGAAGGACGATGAAGGCAAGAGCTGAGGAAGCACTTCCTAGTGCTGGAAACCCAAACATCTAATGAATATACCCTTGGTGCACCTCTTTTAGAAAAATAGTTTAAAAGTTAGTTTGCATTCATTACATTCCTTTGTAGGAAACAAATTTTGGTGGTCTTTGTTGGTGTATTTTTCAGTGTTACATCACGCAGCTGTGACGCATTTTTCATGGCACACTATGTTGGAATATGCCAAGAAAGCAGAAGCACACATGGATCAAGGTGTATGTGGCCTGAAGAGCATTTGTTTCCATCAACTTTCAATGTGGAAATGTTACCAGAGATGTTAAAAGTATGACATTAATAAGGCCTCCACAAGGATGGTCTGCATTTCTCAGTGCTGAGCGTGGTGTCCACCACCAGAAACAGCAGAACAGAAGGAAGATGAAGTGCTTACCATTTAATACAAGCAGTGGCATCAAGAAACCAGACTCAGCCTTCATTATAAGTTACTGCCTCTTTTCCAGAGAGAACTGTGGGCTAATTTACATCAATCCCAGCATAAATAGTTCTGGTTACTGTACTTAAAGACCCTTCAACAGATGTAAGTTACCATATTTCTGTTGCCCTCAAGAGAACATCGTTGTGTTTATCAAGCCCTTATTGTTAATCTCTACATGTGTTTTGCATAGCATTATTAGTTACTGCGTAACTTCTCCAGTGAAGTGATCCTGCTGTGGCAGGAGGATTGGACTAGATGATCTTTCAGGGTCCCTTCCAATTCCTAATGATTCTATGATTCTATGATCTTTGAAATTATTTTTACTGATTTACTGAAAGTCACACAAGTGAAAGAGAATGAAGAAAATGTATAAAATGCTGAAAGTCGGTATACTTATGTTGTGTAACTTAAAAATAATTCAAAAAGCATATGGAATAATAGAGATATGCCACAAGTGTGTGGATGACATTTGTTAGCTCTATGCACAATGATTGAGTTAATCTGCTCACAGGTTAGCACTAAAGCATAAAAACTTGCAAATACTCAATACATCTCTCAAAATTCTAAAGAACATTGAGAAGGAGATCTAAATATGGATATATGGGAAAGTAATTATATCAGAAACAGCATAAGGTTGCAGAAGATACAGCGTATGTGCACCACAAGCTGGTAGCCAAAGGCTAGCATAGCTTTGGATGGGACAGTCAGCAGGTGTCAGAGCTGGCAACTTCCCCCCCACCCCAAAGTATAGCCCCAACCCAATGTATCACCAGTCTGAATAACAGTTCAGTTATAAGACAGTGCACATATCATAGAGGACAAGCATATGTTCGGATCTATAGAAGTGGTGCGGTTCGGATCAAGACAAGACGATCAAGAATGCACAAAAAACCTGAAGAACTATGAAGAGCAATCTGTTACAAAGCCCCTGGGGAACTGGCTTGAGCATTTCCAGTGGGAAATCTAAAACCTAAAAGGTAGTATTCAGATAAATATCACAGCTTTATGGAAGGCCAAGTGATTACAACATCCCTGTTTTACCGCCTCCTGTACTTGAACATGTTGCATGTAACCTGTTGATGTTACAGCGATTTGGCCAAAATACTATGAGAAACAAAAAAAATTACTAATTGGAATTTGTAATTTGCAAGGACAAAGTAACTGCCGCTCTCTTTCCTCTTCCTAGTGTAGCTCACAACTTTTTACACAAATTTGCAGCACATTTTCTCTTCTTCAGGCAGATGGTCTCACAGCAGCTGTTACAGAAAGGCTAAGAGCTGCTAACCCAAGCTGACACATTCATTGTTACATTTAAGAACAACCAACCTTTGCAGATCCAACAGAACCTTTGCTTCATCAGAAATGGAAATCACAAAGCACGACAATGATTTCTTTTGAAACGGTTTCTATTCCTTAAACTCACAGATACCACATAACCACATGAAGCTCTCGAGTCCTGATGCAGAGTTCCATCACGTGCTCTTACAGTTACTAAAACAGGAAACGTTCGAAACGTCCATAGCAGACAATTCCTGCTTCTCTCTCTAAATCAAGGTGGTTCAGTTCTCATTAAATTCAGAAATCTCAGGAGTCTTTCCCAGGCAAGTCCTCCCACCCGCCATAAATTTTCTTCATGTTGAGAAGTGATCCAAATGAACATTCAACGAACTTTTTATCTCAGCGGCAAGCTGACACGGCTCCGAAAGTCCAAGATGGAGACAGGTAAAGAAGAAGGCGAAAGTCACTGCTAATTTCAGATCTCCATGAGCTGTTTCAAAGCTTTTTCTTTTAACCAAGCCTCATTTCCACCATCAGCAACCACCTTTTCACCCAGCTAATCCACTCCACTCTGAAGAAACATTTGTCACTAAAATAACGATTCCAGCTTCCCATTTAGAAGCTGAAAGTCTCTTTATTTGGTATATGTGTTACTATTTCGGTAGTTCTCCATCAGTGATTTTGCCTTTCCAGTTTCCCCAGAAGACCAATCCTTACCAGGTGGCAACATGGCTAACCGACACCCTAAATATAAAAGAAATTAAGGTGCCCCCACCACTTTCCTAGAAGTTCCACCTTTCAGTGGATCCCATCTGTGTCTTTAGACTTGTACATGTCTAAGTGGCACAACTGGTTGCTGACTATTTACTGTTGAATTATGGGGGCTTCACGTTCCTCCCTGTCCCTGTCTTCTAGCTCCAAGGTACTGGGCACTCAGAGAACAACTGGTCTTGCTGATGAATATTGAGGCAAAGAAAATATTCAGTACCTCTTCCTTTTCCTGATACTCGGTCACCATGTTTGACCCTATTACAACAGAGGATGGAAACTCTCCTTAGCCCTCCTTTTGCTGGTACCATATTTATAGAAATATTTTTTGTCCTTTATGGTAGTGGTCAGATTAATTTCTACTTGGACTTTGGCCTTTCTAATTTTCTCCCTGTATAAACTCATGAAATCTTTGTACTCTTCCTGAGTGGCCCATCCCTTCTTCCATGGACTTTCCTCTTCTTCCTGAGTTCCAGCCAAAAGATCTTTGTTCAGCCAGGCTCATCTTCTTCCTTGCCAGCATATCTAATGGCACACCAGTACAGCTTGTTCTTGCATCTTAAAGATTTTCCTCTTAAAGAATGTCCAGCCTTGCTGGACTCCTTTATCCTTCAGGATTGCCGCCCAAGGGACTCTGCCAACCAGTTTCCTAAACAAGCTAAAGCATGCCCTCCAGAAGCCCAAGGTGTCGGTTCTATTTACCTCCCTCCCCACTTCGTCAAGAATCGAAAACTCTATTACCTCACTATCATTATGTCCAAGATGATCTCCAGCCTTCACATATCAATCACAAGTTCTTCTCTATTCACTAACAAGTCTAGCGGGGAGCCTTCCTTAGCTGGCTCATTTACTCACTTGTATCAGGGCACAAATTAAAACCCCACTTCAAATTTGTTTTTATCTCTTTCAGTGACTGTCTCTAACAGTTTGGCATTGTTCACTTTTTTCCTCCCTTTATATCTCAATAAGTCTTTTCAGCCCAAAAGTTTCCCCAGAAGACGTATGTTTAAATGTCTACAGGACAACTCCAGTGTGTTTTTCTACCTTCCATGTTTCACATCTACTTTCCCCAGCATTTTCAATGGCTTATCAGCAGTCAGCACCAAAAGGTGCTTCCATCATTTTTCAGCTTTTCTGAAAGGAACAATCCCAAAAGAGGGGTACACAAGAAATACCATTCACTGGGATATATACAGTGGTGGTATTTAAAGAAAACTTTTAGCTGCCTTCACACCTATATTGACTTGCAGGAAATAGCTGAAGGCTGTAACTCTGTATTTACAGCTCAGAAAGCCTCAGTATGGAGAGAATGGAGTTCTTTACAAACATAAATAGCACTATTTATAGTACGAACTCTACTAGCAGGGCCTGTTGTGACAGCACAAGGGTTGATGATTTTAAAATGAAGGAAGAGAGAGTCATACTACATATAAGGAAGAGTTCTTCTAGGATGAGGGTGGACTAACACTGGAACAGGTTGCACAGAGAGGTGGTAGATGCTCCACCACTGGAAACATTCAAGATGAGACTGGACAGGGCTCTGAGCAACCTGATCAAGTTGAAGATGTCCACGGGTGCTGGTTTAGATGACCTTTAAAGGTCGCTTTCAACACAAAGCATTCTGTGATTCTGTAAATTCATATTCCTTAATATATTAAAACCAAATCCAGTTCACGTTACTTGGCACCTCATTATGCAACTTCCTCATTGTTAGACTTCTCACAGCTGAAGAGTTTCCCTATCTATCACTAAACCCACATTTTCAACGTGACAAAATATCCAACATCCCTCACACGGCCTTAGCATGTTTAAGTAACATTTAAAAAAAAAAAAAGTAAGCATTTACTTTAGCATCTCACTGGGAATGATTTCTTTTCTCATTGGAGTGATCTCAGCTTAAGAAAGAAACACAAGCCTAAAGGAAATTCTTGGAGAAATTCCTTTTAGAAGTACAATTGCCCAGAATAACTTTTCCTGGGAAAATTATCGACAGAACCTGCTGCCTTTCCCCATGCCAGTGTAGTCAAAAGCTTCAAAACCAGCCACAATTCAGATACCAGGAAATAAAAAATAAAAATAAAGCCTCCCAGTTTTTAATCATAACATACACCAGAAGTCTCTGGGAATTGTTTTAATTGTTCAATGTTTCAGATAAAACATTAGAAAAGACAAGGGTAACGGACAATTATTTTCTACCCTATACATTAGGAAAAAGGGTTAATTAAACCATTAGGGCAGCCTCAATGTATAGACACACATAAAACTACAGACACACACAGGCATACACATCTGCAGCAGTGAAGCACTGGCAGTTCCCCTCCTGTCTCCCATTGTAATACCAGTATCAGTGACAGCAGGTTCTCCAGCACAGCACAGAAGGGCTGTGCTGGAGGACTAATGGCCCTTGAGAAATACAACCCTCCTGAGACAAAGCCACATGGTAGGGAAGTGAAAATTCTCAAGAATTTAAAGGATTATACAAAATAAAAAAATCCCCAGAGAAAATCCATGCTGATCTCTCATATACTTGGTAAAACAAGAGAAAACCATTCATTTCTGTCACACTGAGAAATCCAGCAGTAGATCATAACTCAGAAAAAAATGTGAAACACCAAGAGGGTAGACATACAGACACATGCAGAGTACTGAAGGAAAATGAATAATACCCTTTGCCTTCATCTCCAGCTTGGATTGAAGGAAGAAGTTGCAAAGGAGAGCAGCCTCTGTCTCCAGTAGCACTTGTAACAGAACAGGAGGTAGGGGACTCACCTGCAGAAGAAGTCACAAGGCTTTATTTTCCCATAGCCTTGGTGGGTCTGTAGTGAGGTCTGAATGGCTGCTCAGCTGCACATTAACTGTAACATCCTGTGAGCAAACTTACATTTTCAATGACTGTACAAAAAACACATCCAATATAAACACAAACTTATATACAGGGTACAGCCCTTCAACACTAGCACTTCCAAAAACAAACCACACCTGTTTCTACAAAGTACACCAACCAATGCTTTGTTTTTCCTGGGTGGAACTAAAATTCAAGACTAGAAAAGCCACAACAGAAACTTGAAGCTCCACAGAGATTTATGAAGAAGCTCTCAGAAAGGGCCAAGAACAAAAAAGGCCACTGATATGGCTAATAAGACACCTAACAGTACAGCTCACATGCATTACAGAGTATCTAGGAGTGCAAAAGCAAACTGTCAGGAAGTGGAAGAACAAGCCTGAAGAACCACACTACAAGAAGTACTTCTTCCAGCCCTTGATAGCAAGGGAAAATATTCAGGCATCTTCAGCCACAAAACCTGCAATATTTTGGTTTTTTGAGATCTGTATCCTGCCATTTACTTGTACAGAAAAGATCATGGAAATATAATCCACCTCTGGGTATTTTAAATAATAAGTGTAGTACACAGGTCTGTTAATTTATCTAAAATGGAGATAAAAGAGATTAATCCTCCTCTTTTGTAGTTCTTAAACAAGAAAACCAAACCCCTATTTATTATCTATACCTTGAGATTAATGTTTTATTAAACATGTAAGATATTGTGACACTTATGTCTGCTTAAGCTCTAAAGGTCGAGGTCATGTCATATTTCATCAAGACAAAAAAGGACTAATTTTACTACCTAGAGCTATATGGACAAAGGCTGGCTATTAGAAGAAGAACTATTATAAACCAAACACAATTATGTTATACAGAAACCATTAGATATTTGATGAGGACTTTAATCTTTGAGCTGGTGTAATTCTGAAAGTTAATCATCTCAAGAACGGACAATCTGTTAGGAATGCAATTAAATGTACTAGATCCATGAAAACGAGCTGACATAGTTAATTGTAGTCCTAAAATAGCTATTTCCTCACACCTTCACAAAGCAACTCTTTTTTTCATCTACTGAGTAAGAGTCTATTTAAGGAATGTTTAAACAGAATCAAAGCTCTCTAAGATTTGCGAACACTTTTGTTCTGTGATGTTACCCCAGACAAGTTGCGCTGCAGTTTGCTGTTCGACCTTGGATCCCTAATTTGCTCTGAGACATACAGCAAGGTCTTTTGTTTCAGTTACTGTTGGTCCATAGTATCTGCATTGCTGAAGCTTTGGGAATGACTATCAACAATGAAGCCTCGCAGCATGCTAAAGCAGTTAATAAAATAAAATCACGGGCAAAATACAAAGCCCACATCAGATGGTCATTTTAAGCATCAGTAGATTCTTTTCAAGCAACTGTTTTAATGACTCTTTACACAGGCAAAGTGTTCGCAAGGGCTCTGCACCACTGCCAGCAAATCGGAAATAAGGGCCATTCTGCCGGGTTTTCTTATTGGGTTTTTTGAGCGATAATGCAAAAAAAAAAAGCGAGCCTAGAAGTGTGTCAGCACAGCAATACCTGATGTGCAACCCATTCCCACAGACCAGGCCGTTCACTGGGGCACTGGAAACCGCACTGCATGGAGGGGGCTATCACGGGCCGGGCTGACACCGGCGCATCTCACTGCGCGGATGCAGTTACGTAACCCCGGCCCCGCCAGTCCCGATGCTCCAGCTTCGCCTCGGGCCGCCCGCAGCAGCCCCTGCCGAGCCCCACACCCGGTACCGCCAGCACCACCCCGGCACTCAGACCCGCCGCTCCGGCTGTGGCTCCCATCCCGGCCGGCGGCCCCGCCCGTGCGCGCCCCCCACGCCGCCGCTCCGTGCCCACCTCCTCGCCGGGATCCGCGGCGCATCCCTGTCTGCGGCCCGGGCGGCTGCGCCCGACGCAGCTCCCCGCCCGGCTGACAGAGGGAGGGAGGGACGGACGGAGGGAGGGGGCGGGCAGCCGTCGTC
>JAOXOE010028306.1:0-16405 GCA_028565055.1 Phoeniculus purpureus | reverse complement strand
GGTGAGAGCCTGGAATGGGTTGCCCAGGGAGGTGGTTGAGGCCCCGTCCCTGGAGGTGTTTAAGGCCGGGCTGGATGGGGCTCTGGTCAGCCTGATCTAGGGTGGGATGTCCCTGCCCATGGCAGGGGGATTGGACTATCCAGTCCAATGATGATCTTTCAAGGTCCCTTCCAATCCCTAATGATTCTATGGTTCTATGGTTCTAAGACAGACATTGGGAAATGAGTGAATTCAGTGGCTGGGGCTGGAGCTGGAACACTTGCCCCACAGAAGCGGGGTCAGAGCTGAATATAGGATAGCTTTGGAGGCACCTAATAGCAGCCCTCTTGTATCTACAGAGAAGTTAGAATACAAATTCCTGGTATGGAGGCCTGGGGTAGATGGATGAGAGACAACAGTCCCAGAATAAAAGAGGGGAAGTTCCAACTGGGTCTAAGGGAACAAACTGCTGGGAAGAGAGTCCTTTATGATCAGATGTGCCACTGACTCTAGACTTCTATATGACCGGTTGGAATTCAGAAAATAACTCATATCCTGTTGTCTATAGAGGAAGTGGCAAAAGACCATTGATCTACTACCCCTTACGCCTGGTGTGATTCTGCTGCATTGCTTCTCCATCACAGCAGCGAACTGCCTGCCTAGCACCTCAGAATAGCTCACTTTTCACTCAGAAACTGAATGTTTACAAGGCTGTGCATGACAAAATTACACTTCTCAGCAGGCACAGACTCTGTAATTCTGATTATTTCAGTTCAATTGAGTGTGTTATTTGCTGACTGCTGAAGATTCTGAGGACAAAGACATGATATGGAAGCTGCCATGGTAAATAATGATATATTTAGCCGAAGACTCAGACCTTCCCTTCTGTTCCCAAAAGAACCTACAAGATGCAAAACCTCTCTCAATGTAATGTAATGCAGCAAACATGACGTTTCATCTGTTGAGGGCAGCCAGTAGCTGAATGTCAGTGCAGAACCACCTTACCCCTCACAATAATTCAGCTGGCAGCCACGTGCACAGCTCTGTGGCAGTCAGATTTGTTTGGGCTGGTGACACAAAAGGGAGTCAGTGAGTGAGTTCATACTTAGCATGGATCCACACGCCAGAACACTGAGCTGAGAAAGCAAAGCAGCAAACCTCAACCATTGGCTATGCAGTGTGACTAACAGCAGCAGTCCTCAGGTAAAGAACCTCTGTGCAGCAGAAGATGAACTAGAGTGACACAACAGCATTGCCTATGCAAAGTCACTCTGTTTAGCCTTTCCTAACCTCCCTACAGGGCTAGGGGGAGCTGAAGGGAAGGCTGGCATATAACAAACTGACCCAAAAGACACTGTGCTGAGACACAGGATGGTTGGACTAGACGGTGCCACTTCCTTCATTCCGTTTCAGTCAGGGTCTGGCCCAAACTCATCAAGGTGTGGCTAAGCAGAGACATCAGGTTTTGGTCAGACACACCTTAATGTCATTGGACAGTGGAGATCATGTCTTATAATAACTCCACACTGCCGTGGAGTTTGTGCCTTGATAAAAAAGTTGGATACTCTTCTTCGAACAAACCCCAAGCAAATCACATGCAGTGTGGCTGTTGAAAGGAAGGATGTTGGTAACAAAAATCCAATTGCCAGGGCCGTGTGAGCCAGCCTGGGAACAAGCACACACTCATAAGGAAGTCAGCACTGGAGCTGAAAGTTTATGAAAACACCTGCATCTAAATGTTGACCTTAGATTTCTCTCCTTGTTGTATTTCCCCAGGCTTAGCCAAACTCTGCAAATAAACAACCCAGCCTAACTCCAGGAATTCGCTGTGTCCATCTGTTTGTGAATCAGTCACAGGTGGAATCCAGTAAACAATGAGCACATGAGGATGCAGATAATAAGACTCCAGTGAAAGAAGAAATTGCACATCTCCTTCTGTCAGGAATGTGGTGCCTTCTGCAACTGGCCACATACTTTATATTTGTCCTGGGAGAAGGTATAAAGGCAGCAGCTCGGTTGCCTTTCTGTGATCTCTTCACAGTTCTTCATTTATTGTTGATTCCCTTTGTATGTCTTCTATAGAGTGGAATTTGTGTAACCATCCTTTATGTTATTGCAATTTCCTTCTGGCTTGAATGTTCATAGTGAAAGGGATCCCATGGAGTTTGAAAGCAAAGTCTTAATTCAGACTGAAATGCTGTCAGCTATTACTATAAAAAGAAACACTTGTGACAAGATACTGAAAGATTCTGAAAGGAATTTTAGGATGAGGAAGACCAAAGGAAGAAAATCTATAATTATGTTTAAAAGTTGCTACAGTGAATACATTTTTATCTTGTTACCACAGGGGATGCTACAAGGAGGTTTAACCGGAAACAAAAGGAGAAGTTTGTTTCTCTATTTGTTCACATTATAAATTTAACAGCAGTGGGGGTATCACTGCTGCTTTCTCTATGTGGCCACTCTTACCATGCTGTTCAAGCTCTTTCTCTGTAGTTCACGTACTGCCAGGTTGTTCCTCCTTCCCCTTACACACAGAGACACTGCTCTTTCCCCAAGCAGTCCCAGATACTCATGCTACCCAAAAGCAGCTCGGGAATGCTGGGTTTTCTATTTTGTTCTCTTACCAAAAAGACAATGTCAAGACTGAGACCATGCATGGAGAAAATTTATCTTGTGCCACCCAGCACAGTGACCTTTAAAGGTCTTTTCAACCTAAATGATTCTAAAATTGAAATGGTTTTATCATCTGAACAATAAACGAAAACCACTTCAGTCCTTTTTTCAATCATTAACAAACTTGGTGAGATCTAAGCTTGCAGCCCCATGAACAAGTCTCAGGCATCATTTTATGATCAGTGTGATCCAGGGACCAGTGTCAGTGCAGTTTGAGTGCAGCACTCTCTTTTGGAGCTTGAGACATTTGTTAGAGGTGAGCCAGTCCCTGCCTGCAGATCCTAGTGTACAGCAAATTAAACTTCTGTCTGCTAGTTTGCCTTGTAGAACCATCACCTGTGTCTTGGCACAGCCATCAGCCTGGGTTTCAGCTGGCACTGGTAAGAGTAAATAAATAAAAAACAGCATCCAACAAAATAAAATTAACATCATAAGAATCAGGTGCTGGGTTTCCCTACAGCAGCAAGTAGAATAATCTCCAAAGAATCTGCCTCTCCACTTCTCCTACCACTTTTCAGTAGAAGATTTCCAGTTCATTCTTTAAATCCCATAAAGCTCCTCACTCTTACAGAGTGCACCCACTCACACTGAGAGATCACGAACAAGCAACCAACAAGCAAACTTCCTAGATTTGCCCTCAGACTGGCTGCCCATACACAACAGCTTTACAGATCGGGGAGCCCTCACGAGGTGGCTACATCTGCAACAGCCTGACTGTGCCTTAATGAAACCGAAAGAGGTCAGTGAGACTTAGGTTTGATTCTCCAGTCATTCCAAAAGGGCTTTCAGTGACATCTCAGTACCTTGCTAGGACATTTAGTACCTTCTGTAAACTTCAAATGATCTCAAAAGAGAGTGAGTTAGTGTAGAATAAGGAAACCAAAGAACAGTGGAAAAGCAGAGTTTGGAAGCAATCACTCCTACAAACACTTCTGCTTTGTAGTTTTTGCTCTTAAACTCTCCCTCTCCTGGTGTTTTTCCCCCTCAAACCAGGATTAAGGAAAAGACGGGTCAGTGAAACCTTTTCTATAGGAAAATGCATCCTTTGAATAGAAGGGAAAGACAACTATGCAAAACCCCCCATTTGTTTATAACTTTTTAAGATCAACCCTGACGATGCAGCCACATTTCTCTTTTTGTTTTCCTCTTTAATCTACGTCATGGCAGAATTCTTTACACTGAGAGATGGGACAAAACATTTTTATGTGAGATGATATCTTGCATCAAAATATAATTTGTAGATATTTTGCAGCTATCCAAACATCAGAAATCCTTCATTCAAACATAATTATCAGCACTTAAATAAAAACACTAACAGCTACCTGTGTTCTCATAAAATAGGCTCCTTTTGCAGACCTGAGAATGCCGAAGGGCACAATCCATCACAGAGAATAATCCTCTGCTGTGCTATAAACGCAAATCAAGGGGGTATAAAACCTATGTAGTGCCTCAGTTTTTTATTAAAACATAAATGTTAGCACCAGGATAAACTTTGCTTTCAAGGCACAGATCTGCTTTGCATTGCCCCAGGTGAGCTCATTACATGCCAGGTCACTCCAGCTGGGTCTGCAATAGTTTTCAGCAAGAGCTTTCTGACTGTATGAGGGTGGGGATGCACTGACCCCACTTGCTATGGCATGAAATCTTTCAATAGTGGAAATTTCCCATCTTGATGAAGACTCTGAGACCTGCCCAGGACAGCCAGATCCTTGCTCAGCCTGAGAGAATTCTCTGACAGCACAATTTTCAAAGGGCATGAAAACTCACACACTGATGTGAATTATAGTTCAGAACAGAAGGGCAGGATGTAGACCCACACTGCTTGAAGTTAAAGCCCCACATGGGATTTCTGCCTTACAGGAGACTTCTAAGATGTTGTCTATCTGTGTAAGTCAAGGTGCGACTTGTGTGACTGTACAGCACACAGTACTGCAGAGAAAAGCAGAGAGGGGAATACGGACACAAGCCTGGACAGATTTGGGCTATGAGGTACTAAAGTTGATTTCCAGCCTCCCTTGGGAGGACAGAATATGCAGCAACAACAAAAAGTTATTTCTCATCCTCACAATTATTTCTTAATCTCACACTGGGTTTTGTGTTGCCATCAGTTTTACCTCTTCAGACCCTAACCCCCTACAGTGTGGAAAGACCACTAAATAGCCTTCTCCTTGTACAGCAAATGGAAGAGTTTGGAAGCAGAGTTTGTAAAGCAGTTGGAAGAGGAAAGGTCAATTTTCCCTATGTGAAATGTTACCTCTGGGCTTTTGCAGCTGTCCTGGCACAGAGATTCCTTTCCCATAGGTGGCCATTGGGGAGAAGGCTCTGATAACAGAGGGGACAAAAGCTCAACAAGAGGTCTGCATCTTCACCGAGGTCTACCTCAGCATGCCAGGTAGAGCCAGCAACACTTGGCAATGGCTGGGTGCTAACAGTGGCTGCAACAGAGAGCAAGTTACAGTGAACCTTCCCCTCTACAACTGACACTGCTGGAAAACTCTCATTTATGGCATCTCTGGCACCAGCAGCTGAAAGTTGACAAGGAGCAGTGGCTGTTTAGCGGTTTTGAGAAAAGAGAAGGCTAGGAAAGCAGATGCCCAGGAGGTAGGCAAACAGAACCATATTGATACTCAATAGTCATCCAGCAAGGATTAGCGCAGTGCTCCAGAATTAGCAAAATAATCAAACAGTGTGGAAGGGTAACAGAGGGGCATCCAAGTGTGTGATTCACTTCCTACCAATCAATCTATTTAGTTTAAATTTAAGTCATCTCCCAGTCATCACAGGATTTGAGCACTGGGTTGCTGTTTTTTCTGGGAGTTATGTAACCTGCACAAGCAATACGGAATGCATTGCAGCGTGCTCTATCTTTTCTTTGAAGAGCAATACGCATAGATTTTCATGAGTTCCTATGAAGACCAAAATGCATAGACTTTCATGAGTTCCTACTAGAACCAGGATTTGTTCAGGTAACCCCACTGCTGAGCCCTGTGGGGAATGCTGTCTGCCAGTGTTGTGTGGGAAACACATCAACATTTTTGATTGCCTTTACACTCTGCTGTCCAGTGTCACTCATCATCTCAACTTAAGAGCTGTTCATGTCTCTAGCCTGGAGATTTTTCCACCTATTGTCTCTCATTACATGATTACATGACTGCAAGGAACTTCTTCCCAGTGAAGGTGACAGAGCACTGGAAGTGACTGCCCAGGGGGGTTGTGGAGTCTCCTTCTCTGGATAAGTTTCAAACCTGCCTGGCCATGTTCCTGTGCAACTGGATCTAGGGGATCCTGCTGTGGCAGGGGGATTTGACTGGATAATCTTTCGAGGTCCCTTCCAATCTCTAATGCTCTGTGATTTCTATGTTAGATGAAATAAATACCTATTAGAAATGTCTTCTACAAGGTAAATACTAGAGGATCAATCACTAAGCTTCCATCCTGCTCTCCAGCAACAAATCAGCCCGAGTTTCTCAAGGTTTTCTAGGTCTTTTTCTAGGTTTCTCCTCTTTTCTGGACAGTTAATCTTTTCAAATCCCACAGAATTACCAAAACTGTACAGAGGCTACAACCAGCCAGCGCTCTAAAAGCAGCTGAGTATCTTCCATAGAGCTGGAATGATCTTTGGAATTCTAACTGACTTGATCTAAAGTCATTCTGCAGTGCTATACCATACACTGTAATTAACAGTCATTATGGGACAGGATTCACAGACAACTTCTAAGTACTTCAAAGTATTTAATTATGGGAAAATGGGACACCGATAAACAAATACTGATTACAAATAACAAATCAGTATTTGTTTAATAAATGAGACACTTTCACAACTAAAACTTTAAACCTTCAATTTTCAGTGAAATCAAACTCTGCTTTAACCTGTTCTGTGCACTGCTAAGACTTTTAATACTGGAAGCTAAGTAAAGGCAGGAATTAACAAAAACGTTGTGTTTCCTTAAACTTTTTTCTTGATTTCTCTGAACCCCCAGTACAGGCCTTGGTACAGCAGATAGATCTCAGAACTGTGGTACCTGTGCACTGCTGTAGCTGAACACTTCAAAGAAAGTTGGCTACACACAGGCCATGGTTTTCCCTGATGGTTTGCTGCCTGCACTAGTGGATGCTGAGATGTTCCTAGCTCTGGAGGACATGTACAGAGGGTCTAGTGGATTTATGCCAATCTCTCACTGCATCCTTTGGTTTCGGTTTACTCAGGGGCAGTGCTAGGACTTTGCATGGAAAGTAAAAAGTTGCCTGCTTTGAGGGGCCAGAATTCTACCTGCTGGTGATTTTATTGGGCTATTAGAGAACTCCAAGCACACTGCTAGATAGGAGATTCTGTGCCACTACACATGTTTGTTAAGAACAGTCCAGTGGCAGGTGGGAAAAACACCAACTGAGCCAACATACCTGTTCTCAGGTTCATTACACTCAGCACAGGGGCACATGGGAGAAAACTCACAATGCAGCAAAACCATCCCTACATTTTAATGGACTTTGTCAAAACTAGGACCTGCCACAACCACCTAGTCTGTTCTTTTGGCCTGTAGGGCCATGAAAATTCGTATTAAGTTGCTAAAGGCAAAGCCAAAAGGGAAAATGCTTGGGGAAATAACGAAGACATGATAAATCGGAGAAGAGCCTTACAGTGCTGCCCTCTAACAAAGCTGACCAGTATGTGGTACCTACTCTGTACAACTGCTGATTTTCCTTCAAAACAGCCTTTTTCTTTTCATTTGAGCTAAAGTCAAATCCTTTCTTTATAAATGAAATATTGTTTAGTTTTACTTTCATGACCTCATTTCATTGACCTGTACTTTCAAAACTCAAATAGCTGAATCATCTAATGAATTTAGCCATTAATGTAATTGCATTTGTTTCCTCTTAAATCACACACTCGTGGTTGCAATTCTGCTGAAGACTTCTTCAAAGCAAAAATTAAACTATATTTTTTTTAATATTTTGATTCTCAAAGTAAATTCTGAAGCAATTCCTCACTTATCCTTGTTTTCAAAGTAACAAACAAGTAACAAATAAAGTAACAAAGTAATAAAGAAGTTGCCCTTGTTTCCAAAGTAACTGAAGCTTCAACAAAAGGTCACCTGGCACCCATTTTGAGATAAAACGTAGAGTTTCAAGCGAGAAGATCCATGAACCCAGCAAAAGAAGAAGCTGAGGAAGGCTGGAGCAAAATTCCTGATGGCACTAAGGAAGGACTAGGAGGGAAGGAGAAGCTCACACTAAGTTGTACAGAGGTCAAGGTGGCAAAACCCAATCTTGCTCAGCTTAGCTGACCCTAAAGATCCCTTTTACAGGCACCACCTAAGCTAGACAAACATTTTTCATTTCTCAGGCCAATACTTGCATTAAGCAATACCATTGAGTCTGGACTCTGGGTGACAGCAAATGAGTGGAGGAGCAGGGGACCACCCCTGGAAGTCTCTTCCAACCCCTAATGATCTGTGTGTCTCATAGCTGGGGAAACTGAAGCTGTTGCACAGCTGTGATGGGCTTTACATGAGAATCCAACACACTCCAAGTACAGGAGTCACTTGGCACTTGTGATTTCTCTGTGCTTTCCTTCTGTCTTCATCAGCCTTTGGTTTTATTTCTAAACACAAAAAAACCCCCATACGAGGTGTAGGCCACTAATAAACAAAAGTCTTCCAGACTATGCAATGCACAGTCCTCTTCCAGTCTGTACCCCAGTTTCTCTGTTTCTGGTACTGTTGAATGCTCACAGGCCTGGTTACTTATGGAAGTGATGTAAGAGAGAACCTTGTTTTCTTTACATCTTCCCCGTTATTTTTAGCCTGATGAATTAACTGGATTTAGTGTTCTTTGAAATGTTCAAATGTCTCAAACTGTCCCATGGAAAAGTACACGTTACTACAGGCTAACAGTTCCATTGCCCTTGGCTTGTTAGTCATCTCAGGTCTGAATAACAACTTATCATTGTCCATGTTTCCAAAGCCCAAGAATTAGAAAGAACAGTGCATTTGCATCAGCTCTTTCTTCTGAAGTGTATTCTGACTGAGAACCTCCATATGGTGCAAACAGCACAGGCACAATGAAAGCAGCGTTATGCAACATCTATTAAAATTCAGATGAGTCACCATACAGCAAGTTGCCAGGCCTGAGAGAAACTCAAACCCAACTCATCTCCCTGTGGCAAACTCCAGAGATTTCTGAGGAACATTTGCTGTTTTGTAAAAGTCTTCTGGACGTTTGCAAAATCAGCAGTGTGACGGCAGATCAGGTTTTACTTGAGTGTACCTCTGCAGTGCTTCGAGTGAGACCATTTCGTGTTCAGAAGTCATTCAAACCTGGAAGCAGTAGGACAATAAAGGAGAAATGTGTTTGGACTTCTACTCCCTGAAATGCAAGAAAGCCTGCTGATAACTTCTGTGATCTCTGTGACAAAGGAATTAAAAGGATGTGATAAAGAAGGAATAAACTTAACCCAGAAGACTACAAACTTTTCAATCCATTGGATATCCTTCTAAGAGCAAATCAGAACTTATATAAACAACTCCTGAAACAACCCCATCCAGGTATCTGAACATCAGCCAAGCAAGATTGTTCAGATGAAACTTGCCAAATTTTCAAGCAGACCACGAACTTATTTTAAATGAACCCTGAGGCAAGTGTCTTTGCTCTCCAATCTCAATATCTCAAAACAAAGTCATGAAAATGCTTCTAAAGCTGCACAATGCAAAATCACCATTCTCTATCCCTCAGACTGCATTTGGGGCTGGAGAAGGAGGCACCACTACCCCTCACCTCCTCTAGACAATGAACTTGTAGCTTCATTTGCAAGTGGATCTGAGAGTTCAAAGGCCAACCACTAGGAAGCAGAAATCCCTCTTCTATATGAAGTGAAAGAAAAGGACCACATTAACTCCCCAAATCACATGAGGTAGTCGAGTTGTGTTGTTGGATTCAGAGGTAATTCTGTTATGGGCAGATTGATGGATCACTTATTCCAAGTAACTTTATTATAAGATACTGATGAATCAATCTTAAAAAACAAACAGCAGAAGGAGCTGCTAAGTTTATGTGTTGGGATATCTTCATCTGTTATGAATAAACACTAGGAGCCACAAGTGCTCAAAGGGGAAATAAGGAAGGAAGATATGAAAAAGCACCTTCTGGGCAATGAGTCAAAGGCTCAAATATTTCTTAATTAATTATTTCTTAATTAAGACTAGTCCAGCCAGAAGAAAAACCATCTACACTCTGTCAAAGCTGCAATCTCTACCTCAACTTAGCAGACATCTCCAGACTAACTCATCTGAGTGAAAGGCAGTCAGAAACAGGACCAAACTAGTCACAACTGAAGTCCATCAGGTTCAAACTAATTAAGGAGCAATTAAATTTGCACAGTTATTTTAGCATGATACATACGCCACAGACCACAGCCTCACAAACCACAGTCCCTAGCTAAGGGACGATGCCTAAAGAGCGTCATAAGAGGATAAGGACAGTGTGATACACTAATCACCCCTGAATTACTTTCCCTCTGTCTCATTCTTTGTCAGCTTCAAAGTCAGCTTCACGGGTATGTAAATTGCCCTTGCCCTAAATATAAAACTGAGAAGAAAAAGCGAGCTTTATTCCAAAAGTAATCACAGATTCCTACCGCAGAGTATTTCTTTGCTGTGTATGTGGCCTGGGGCACATGTTTCTGTCTCCTTTTGTTATGTTCCGAAACCTGGGGCTCAGGAACAGGTTATATATTTTCCACCATGGGCTCTCCTTCTCTCCTGCATTTGAAATGTTCTCAGTACCATGAATTATTTATTAATTATTCACTGAAGGAAAAGCCATTTACATCGCATTTATAAACATGGCCAGCAAAAAGCAGCACTACCACATTGCTCCAATGGTTATTCATCCAGACAATAACTAACTTATACTGCCTGTCTGCAGTAGCTGCTCAAATGAAAACAAGCGATAATAATCACTCTTAAACCGCTGGTGAAGGAATTCCTCACTAATGATACACAAGCTGAATATGCCGATGGTCTTAAAAGCCTGCAATCATTCCTGCCTTGCTCGTGTGTTCTGTTCTACAGCTGGATAGGGGCCAGCTATAAATTTCTTGGCTCATGTATGAAAGAGACAATTTCCAGCCTCCCATTCTGTAGGGAGATTTGTGAGTATCTGGGCAATTACTAGCAGTCCACAAAGCTACAAGTCAAAAGCAGCAGAAATCAGAACAACAAAGAAAGACAATCCCAAAATTGCCACAATAATAGTGTTGAGTTTCTGCTGACCAGGCTGCAGGTTGAAGTGTGTGTCTTCTGGGGAAAAATAAACAGCAGTGCTGCACACAATTTACACCCCACAAACCTTTTTCCACAACTACACCCACAAGGAAAACATTAACGAACGAAATACAAGTAACAGCAAACATTTAATAAAAAATCACAACAGTTCATTAACTACAGATGAACAGAAGAGCAGTCCATGGCTGTTATTCACAGTGAGTTCCCATGCCAGTGTCAGGGAACTTGGATTAAAGCATCAAGGTTTGTGATAACAAAGAAGGCTGCCTTGATGATGCGACATCACTTCAGACGCTTCTCACTCTGCATCTCATATCACTGCACCTAATATCCATCATTGTTTTTTCCAGAGTGAACTGTTGTCATCAGGATTGTTATGCCTGTTGTTGCTTTGATTTCCCTGTGGGAGCAGAGGAGATATTACTGTTCAGTAGTGCAAAAGCAGTGACTTCCACACTAGGTGCTGGCAGGGAAAAACACCTGAGAATCATTACTTTTGTGTAGAGGCTCCTATGCTACACTCACTTCACTTCAGCCCCCTGTGTACAGCCCAGACCGTCCCTTCTACAGCTGAACTCTATCCACTGCAATACACTGCTTTATCAAGCAGATGCTAACAACAGACCATTAACATAACCAAGCTAGCCACATGGCCTGCAAGTGACAAGCACAACTGCCAGCTGATCATACAAACATCATGGGATTTACAATCAAGTAGAGAAAACGCATAGGGACAGTGTATTGCATTCCCTTTCCCAAAGGAGCTGAACCGTAAGCTTCAGCCCTATCAAGTACAAACACTGCAGCCAAGTCTAATGAACACCCCCTGTCCCCACGTGCTGTGATGGTGTCAAGCCACCCGTCAGAGAGATGTATTCATTTCACTTTATTTTTCAGCATTACTAAAGTGAGGATCTGCAGATAACTGTGGTCTAAAGTTTAAGACCTCGATGTGCTCATCACCAGGTTTAAGAATTATGTCTTGAGCAGTGTAACATATCACCATAAAAATAACAATCGCCAGAAATATCATATTTTAACTAAGTGTCTTGAGATAGCAGCTTACTATATAATCATTATGTTCCAGTCTTCCAGGCAGTAACTGGAGCACTATCTGTCTTATATAATGGAATATTTCTGACAGTTTCAGGAGACATAATGGTAGTACCAGTCAGATAACATCAGAGTCATTTATCTGACATTATTTCATTCATCTTCCACCCCATCACTACAAATATAGTGAGAAAATGTCTGTGCTATATAAAGATTTCTAAAACAAGGGAAGTTGCTTTTACTGTATCTCCATTACTTGTGCAAAAAATAAATCTTCTTGATTCATTGCTCCAGCAATTTACCACGAATGGCACGTCAAACTCTGAGTTCCTTTTAAATTTGGCATCTCTTCCAGGCTACAGAGGGAAAAATGCCTGGGGACCCAGAGTTCAGAGCCTTTTTATTAACTGAAGTCTTGATTTAATACGTCTTGATTGAAAGGCAACAGTCCAGCGGAAGAGATCAGAAGACCACCTTAATGGGGAAAACAAATCCACAGCACTGAATTACATTACATTGAGTTACTGAATGTGGATGGTTTTCCCTTGGTTTGGGCTTTTGGTTTGGGCTTTTTGTTGGATTTCTCTTTCTGATGAAGCAACTTGCAATCCCATTGGGGAAGATGGGACTGTACACTGTGGACACTACCATCACACTTTTTGGTGCAAAGGCATGAGGTTAAAACTGTGGCAGCACTCTGTCATGATTCAAAAGGAGTGTATTACCACCAGTGTACAACTACACTAAACCTGTGACACCGACTGTGTCAGCACCACAACCACTCCACTAGTGCATCCTATTAGCAGGCAGGCTTTGCCACACCCCTACTCTTGAGAGGAGACACGAAGGATATGAAGCATTCATGTTGCTAAAGATACCACTTTGCAGGTGGAACCACCGGAGAGATTTCACACAGTTTGATTTCTCATTTGAAAAATGCCCAAGTCCGTTACCACCCAGCTACAGAGTTTTCCCATGAGCATCTAAAAATGTGCTGCCAGGTAGTGTACTGATGACTCTGCAACAGCAATACTTAGGGCCGAATTTGTGAACTCAGTTATGATTAGAGGTACTGCTACTAGATTCCTTGACACTTAAGGAGCATCTACTCTCCGTGAGTATAGATCACCAAGCCTAAGCCATGCAATGGGGTGCAGACAGCAAGGTAGGTGGGTTCTGTAAGCAAAAGCACTGAGATTCCTGGAAGTAAGAGGAGCAACACACAGCACATGGCTTTCCCTTCCTTGTCACCACTTTTCCCTAGTAGAAACCAGAGACCTGGCTTTGTTTATTATTTGGGTGTTCTACCCAAAAAAAAGTGCTCTCTTCAGTACCTGATCTTCAACTCCCACAACCAGCTGCAGAAAGGTGAAGTACTTCAGGATAGCTCTGGCTTTCCAAAGCACCAGCTGAACAAGAGCCCCATAAGAGAAAAAGAAGCTCATGGCATATTCTCTGCCAGTCTCTTGGAGTCTCACTACTTGGGTACTTGCTCTTACAGATATGGCTGAGGGGGTTTTCTCCATTCTCTTTATTATTTGATCAGCAGAGCCCGTGGGTGAGACACTGATAGCCCCTGTTCTTTTCAGATCAAAATCAAGGATCTTCTCATCTGGATGTTGTTTGGGCCAAGCTTTCACTTAGATGTTTGATAACAGATGGTCCATGCACTCAAATGTTTCTCTTTAAAGCATTCTACAAACATAAATGAATTTCCAGACTTTCAGGATCCAGGTAAGTGGTTGTTTTACTGAAGCAGCTGTTTCAGTGTAGGTGGTTGCTGTTTACACAAGCAGCTGAACCGTTAAAACTTTGATCCAATAATCATCCAAATTCAGAAACACCAAATGCAGATAAGTTAGTACCTCAGACCCCGTACGATTCACCACAAGGTGTGCAGTCTCCACTGACAGCTTGCAGATGAGAGCAGGATGATATCTTCTGCAGATAACATGTCATCCACAGTCGCATGGTTGCCAAAAACTCTGTGCCATGCATGACTGCAGTGATGAAGGCAAGTCCATAGAGTGACTACATAGAACAAGAAGTGATAGATCAGCTTGACTTAACATGTGACTCCAATACAGGAAAGCTGTTCACTTGCAATGTTATAATGAAAAGGGCAGCACACATCACCAAATAGAACACACATCCAGAAAGACTCAGGATTAAAAAGACTGGAACTTTCTTTAGCAGAGACTACTGCTGGGAGAGATCATGTTCATAGTGTAGCTGTCCCACTAGCAGCAGTAACTTTAATTAAATCAAGTGTGCTTAAAACTAATTAATTGTCAAACCGAGAGAAATGTGGAAGTTCGTGCTAAGGGCTGCCAAACCCCATCTAAAGGGTGCAGACTACATAAAATATGATCAAATTATAGTTTACATGTGCAAGACCTACTGAAAGTGAGGACTGCAAAGTACAGGTACACCCAAGAGTCTGAAAGGACACAAACCTCAAGGACAAGAAGTCCATCACTACTGCTGATGTTATATTTTTAAAGACTTAATTGCAATTTGTAATTGTTGACAGAGTACCAAACAAACAATTTAATTAGCCCGTCTCTTTCCAATTACAGTCCTGTTCCAGAAACACACCTTGTTTACTTTGTGATTAAAGATACCGGCAAGTATTCAACCAAAATAAGCCATTACAATACAATCTGCCACCATGACTGCTCTTTCTCAGGGCAAAACTTAGAATCTACAATTCTTTCTACATTTTACCAATGCTTAGAAGATTACTTCCATTCCAGCACTGAAGCTAGCTAACAGAACCCCTTCACTAGGGTGGTACAACATGGTACCTACTCTTTAGTGTATTCCTGAGCCCTCCAATGCTGGACTTGTGCTGCTACCTACCTCATTTCTCACCCCACCTTGCTGGGGATACCCTGTGCAATGTTCCTTCTCTGAAACTTTACCTACAGCTCCATCTACCACTGGCCTCTTCTCCAGAACTCTGTCTGCTTTTTTTAAGCAGTGATAAATGCCTCTTCAAGAAAACACTCCTTTTTTCGTTTCACTAAGAATTAGAGGGAGAAGGTGAACAGTCTGTGTGCACACTGCTGCCTTTGACAGTGACCTGAGCAGACCTATTTGTCCTGACAGATTAGAGAGTCTCTCTGTACTTGTGTCACAAGCAGTTTCTTGCTGTTGAAAAGCCCTTTTCATGTCTTACTAGAGGCTCTGTTTGTTGTTCTGCTCTGGTTTTGCCTTTACTCTTCCCTATGTCTTGGCTTTGACTCTTTTGGTCAAAAAACATTCCTGCAGCTGCAAAAATCATCACAGCTTAAATGTTTTGTTGCTGCCCTAAAACTATCCCTACCTGTTTGCTGGTTCATTTTACAGCTGTATTTGTTCTTGTCGGTTTTGGCAGAGAACAGTTTCCCCAGCTCAGTCTCTGTGTCACAGACAAACTGCCTGATGATCAGGCTAATTCCCACTGCTGTGTTTCCAGATACTTCACGGGTATTTCAGTTAGTACTTTTCTTTTCTGTATAAGTTTAGAGATGTAACCCTGGTATGTTCAGCCCAGAAGTTCAAACTTTAGCATCAAACCACAGAAGGCTCCTTACAAAATCATAGAATCATAGAATTATTAGGGATTGGAAAGGACCTTGAAAGATCATCTAGTTCAATCTCCCTGTCAGAGCAGGATCAACAACCTTCAAGGGTCAGATCTCACTCAGTGAGATCCAAACAGGCTGACAGATCATTTTCCAAGGCAAAATTACTCCCTACAGTAAACAAGACCATAATAGGTGACATATATGTAAGTGAAAGTAAGATGTCACTTAATATTTAAAGTTTTCCTAGTAAAGGTAAGGTCACTAGTCCATTCTAGATAATGACAAAGCCCTTAGTAGTACCACTTATTCCACAGGCTGTTGTTCATTAGCAAGAAAATGCAGTACTTCTCTCTTCCTTCAGGCTCCTGAACAATGAGAGTTGACAATGTGATAATAAAACTGTCTGTTCAGCAAATGTTCTGAAAGAAATTGAGACAAACTCATCTGGACCATTTTGAAAGGAATAAAAATAAAGGTAGATGTCGTGGTTGGGGTGGACGTGTGACACAGAGTCCAAGACCAATGTGCAAGCAGTCAAAGAAGATACTTTATTAACACAGCAAGTTCCCTTTTATACCCTTTCTGCACACAGCTGTCCTTATTTTATTGGTACAACACTTATATAAACAAGTGGCCATTGGCATTTCAGCTTCATATGCTCCTTGTTCATCTCTGTGCCAAGTTTCTCCCAGCACAGTCAGTTGTTTACATTCTTCAGATGTTTCTGACTCCTTGTTCTCATGGGTACACTTTAATCTGTCCAAGGCCAAACTCTTCTGCTTCAGTCAAAGGGTGTACAGATCGACCAAAGCCCCCCAACAGGTAGAGAAGCTTGTATATAAC
>JAOXOE010028305.1:0-16405 GCA_028565055.1 Phoeniculus purpureus | reverse complement strand
GCAATGTGCCCTTGTGGCCAAGAAAGCCAACAGCATCCTGGGGTGGATCAGAGTGGGGTGGCTAGTAGATCAAGAAAGGTTCTCCTCCCCCTCTACTCTGCCCTGGTGACACCACATCTGGAGTATTGTGTCCAGTTCTGGGCCCCTCAGTTCAAGAAGGACATAGAACTGCTGTAGAGAGTCCAAGCGCAGAGTAACAAAGATGATGAAGGAAGTAGAACACCTCCGTTATGAGGAAAGGCTGAGGGAGCTGTGTTTCTTGAGCTTGGAGAAATGGAGACTGAGGGGTGACCTCCTGATCCTCCTGACGGGTGTCAGGAGGGTGGAGCCAGGCTCTTCTCAATGTCATCTAGTGATAGGACAAGGGAAAATGGGTGTAAACTGGAACATAGGAGGTTCCACGTAAATATGAGAAGGGTCATCTTCACAGTGAGCATAACAGAGAATCGGAATGGGCTTCCCAGGGGATTTGTGGAGTCTCCTTCTCTGGAGACATTTAAAACCTGCCTGGATATGTTCCTGTGTGACTTGTTCTAGATGATCCTGCTGTGGATGGGGGACTGGACTGGATGATTCTCTAGGGTCTCTTCCAATCCCTAATGTTTTGTGATTCTGTGCATCTACCTAGGATGGCTGCAACATAAATAAATTTAGACGTTGCTTCAAGAAAGGACAAAATTATGGTAACCAACACCTTTTGATATAGTCTTAAATGATGTGGGGTAGACACTCTCGTATCCCAGAGTAATGCTTGCCATAGACATCAGAAAAATAAAAAAATCTATAAACATCTCCCAAGCTTGTGTTATTTATGTAGGAGATCTTGAATAGAACCCTGGTGGTCACTTGACCCTGTCTCAGACACACATATGAACAATTGCCAGAGCAGGCATGAAAACTGGGCAAAGTGCTGTGTGCTTGCACCAGGGAGCTGGATTCCTCCTGAAGGACAATGACAGCCCCCTATCAAAATACTGAAAAAGCTCCTTCCTTTGCAGAGAGCAGCACCCAGAGTCATGTTATAGAACTTTACTACTCAGCCATTCTCCCCTGCGGTGATTGTACTGGCTGTCAGTCAGCCTGTTGCTGTACTGACTTTTCCCTTGCCATGGACCACAGTTAAATGCAGAAAAAGTACAGTGTTGGTAGAAAACAGACAAGCAAGAGTGCTCCAGGGAAACTCACCGGTGACATTTGATCTTTTTTGTTAGCAAATGATGATATTCACTGTCAAGAGCTGCTGAGGTCATCAGCTCCCTGTCTCCTCCATTGGATGTCTCTGGGCTATTTTTGATTGGATCCCCTCTCATCAGAATCTAGAGATCTGTGCTGTCCTCTACAGTTTGGCTATTGCATCATCTTTCCTTGTGCAGCATTTGTTACACAACTTATTTTTCCAGCCTAGATTTACTTGTGGAGGTCACAGAGGACTGGCTGCAATAAGAGCCCAAAAAGTCTGTTTCTGAGTTGTTCTTGTTAATTCATTGCTGACTGAAGATTGATGAAGCCCTGGAGACCAAGGTCTCCTCTCCCCTACTACAGCTCAAGCTTCTTCTCAGGCCACTTTTGGCTTGACCTATAGGTAGTGCGGGTTCCAAATCCATTAAGTCCTTCACCCCTGTCAGAGGAATCTCATTTTGGTAGTGGTTTTGTGCTGTGAATGTCTGTTCTCCTGAAATTAAACTGTCATCTAACTCCTCCTGGTCACTTGGTTGAATTCAAATCACAACCAACAGTGCTCTGGAAGCAAGTTCTATTATTTTTCATAATCATCCAGTTGCTGAACTGCCTTTTGAGTCTTCAGGCACAGTCAGTGTTGCACTCACCATCTACAAAAAAGGCTGCATTGCCTTTCAAATCATCTATGTGTGAGTAAAAACACTTTTTAACAGCTACTCAGGGCGTGGAAAACTTCAGAATCCATACACAGGGATTTAGATGAATAATGCCTTTGAAGCAAGTGCTAAGGAAAATATCTCCCCGCACTTCCCTCGTGGGCAGGGCACCATCACCCTAAGGTAGCACTGAGAAGCATAGGGATCATTCATGGGGGTTGCACACATCTAATGATAGGACGAGGGACAATGGTTGTAAGCTGGAACGTAGGAGGTTCCACATAAATATGAGAAGGAACTTCCTCACCACGAGGGGGAGAGAGCACTGGAATTGGCTGCCCAGGGAGGTTGTGGATTCTCCCTTTCTGGAGAGGTTTAAAACCCACCTGGATGTGTTCCCGTGTGACTTGATCTGGGTGATCCTGCTTTGGCAGGAGGATTGGACTGGATGATCTTTCAAGGTCCTTTCTAATCCTTAATGTTCTATGATTCTGTCATTTGATGAACATTGTCTTGGATGATGCATGAATAGCACTAATGACTATGAAATGCTGAAGGTTGAATCTGAAGGCAGGAATGGGAGCTTAGCAGGACCATACTATTGGAAGAGTAGAGGCAAGGGGCCAGATGAATAACACAAATGCTCCCTCAAGGACTTCCTCTCTTTGCTCTACATGTTAGTGATATGACCACCAGATAAATATCTGATGTTTAAGGAT
Organism: Phoeniculus purpureus; assembly: GCA_028565055.1. NCBI lineage: Eukaryota > Metazoa > Chordata > Aves > Bucerotiformes > Phoeniculidae > Phoeniculus > Phoeniculus purpureus. Next base: position 13,851 of record JAOXOE010028305.1, on the reverse strand, counting down.
TTTAATAATTTACTTGTTTTTGAACCCACCTATGTGCCAGCTTGTCTCCTTCAAAGGATGTGGCTGAACATCCCTATGACCAGAATGGATTGTCTGTCCCCACAAACCCCTGTCAGCCAGTTCTGGTTATTGAGATCTTACGGAAATGAACAACAAAAAAGAGAATCTATTTTATATTCTTATAGCCATAGAAAAAAATGCCTGTTTTTCTTGTTTTATAAGTTGTCATGATCCTGCTTATGCAGCTGTGAAGAAAGGGCCTTTGGTTGTCACTTTCGTTCTTAAATCTTGGAATAAAAATAAGCCAGAAGTCATTGGGCTGAGGCTGGGGTTGTTCAGGACACACAGTACCGAGTAAATCTCCAAACAGATGACCAAACGCAGGGGCAGAGCATCCAGAAATAAAACTGAGGACATGTTAATATTTTTGTTCCCACTTTGCCTTTGCAAACTCTTAGCTTTTCTCTTAGCCCTCTGTGTTTTTAGCTTCATCCCTGAAGTGCAGGTGTATAATGAAGGCTGTGAGGAGACCCCAACAGGACAAAATGCTGCAAGCACACGCTTCATGATAAGAATGTGCTTGGGTCTGACTCTGTTCTGCAATGTTAGGTGTCTGCTCAGCTACCTTGAGGCCTTATTAACAAATGTACAGATTTATACTAAGACTGTCTGAATGAAGGTGCATGCCCTTGGCTTTCTGCAATCCTGTCTAATCTAGACTGACTGAGCATTTTGTGTGATGAGGAGTAAAAGGCTTTCTGTTCATTCCTTGTGTCAATTAGCATTGTTTGATTAAGGTATGTGGTTTCACCACTCTTCCTCCTAACTTCATAAATGGTTTTTCCTGTCTTATGATTTCTTGCCTGAAAAGACAGAGAAAACATATAGAAATTGGAAGTCATCCTGCTGTTTGCCTACCAGTTATAGATGATGTTTCTGTTTAGGAGGAGTATTAAGGTATTTGCGCTTAAGGTAGAAACAAAAAAGTATGTTGGAGAAATAAATATATGTTGGGGAAAGCCACACAGATTTTTACCTAGCAACAGGAATACTGCAAAGAAAAGTTTCACACCAGGTTCGGAGACAGTTTGCACTGAAAAAGTCCTGAAAGATGACTTTCATTTCTTTTACAAGAGCTGGTGCCTGAGCTGACTGGAACAGCATAGTGGAAGCTGTCTATTCGAGTTGTATTTGCATTCTTTTGTACATCTAAGTATGAACATTAGCAGTCTGACACCTCCTTTGTTGCAAACCTAACGCTATTTCACACCTAGGATGATTTGAAAATTGAAGGGAGAGTAGCTTAGGTAAATAGTTTACTGCTGGGCTCTGCTTGTGGCAGGTAGACACGCTGGTGACAGGTCTCTTGATCCTGCCATCAGATGTTCCTCCCTCACCTCGCACTTTTCTCAGTCAATGGAAACTGGATTTTTCCTCAGACCACAGGCAATTTCCATGCCTCTTTCCTGAAAGGGCTATCAAGCACTGGACCAGCCTTTCCAGGGAGAGGGTTGAGTCACCATCCCTGGGGGTGTTTAAGAGAAGAGTAGATGTTGTGCTAGAGGGCAGAGTTTAGTGGTGCTGATAGGGCTAGGAAAAGGTTGGGTGATCTCGAAGGTCTCTTCCAGCTGAGATGAAGTTCTATGGTTCTGACTGTATAGAAGACTACGTTTTGTATCTTAACTGTACCAAACATTTCTACATCATTATAGTGATGATAGTTCCTGGAGAAGCAGGACATTCCTTTCTAAGTGCTTTTCTTCTCCACTTTTATTGAATACAGGGTGTTGTAACAGATGGAACCATTCAGATAGACATTTAATTTATCCTCTGAATTAAAAAAGGATGATGGAGTTTAGTCTCAGTTCAAAAAAATGCCAACACTGTCACTAAGCCTTACTTCTATCAAAGTCCCATCAACATTCAGCTGTTTACAATTAGCTGAGCTTCCTATGCAAGCTACCGCAATAAACAGTTTAATAACTATGAAAAGAACATGTAGCAAGAAGGGTCTACCCTTCTTGGGGACGAACAATTAATTATGTAGGGAAATTAAGCTGCAAACAGGTTACTTGAACATTGTATTTCTCTTGATGATAAGTAATGAGCTGTAAAATCTCATCAATGTGCCTCCAAGGGAACTGTGCTCTGGGGCTAGAGCTAACAACACTTGGTCCATCTACCTGAGAGGTTTCTGACTCTTATGACATTGTGCTATTATCTGTCTATGCTTGACAAGAGATGACACATCCATGCACACGTGGTCTACTGAGCATTGAGACTGTATAAAGACTGTGCAACATGGACTTGCTGATCTTACTGAACAGAGCTAGAGAAGAGTGATGAAGAGAGGTAAAGCATGGAGTAGTGTTGATAAGAAATTAAATTGCTTCTATTCTTATTTCATATTATGTTTCTGTGTTAATATTTTGCTTCCTTAAGAAAAATCACAAAACAAAACACCAAGTTATGCAAACATCAACCAAGATATAACAGATAGGAACAGAGAGTCCAGTGCAGAGCCACGAAGATGATGAAGGGAGGGAACATCTACCTGATGAGGGAAGGCTGAGAGAGCTTGGGCTTGGAGAAACAGAGGCTGAGAGGTGACCTCATTATGTGAAGGGTGGGTGTCAGGAGAATGGAGCCAGGCTCTGCTCAGCATCATCTAATGATAGGACATTATCATTTAATGATAGAGCAAAGGGTGTAAGCTGGAACATAGGAGGTTCCACATCAACACGAGAAGCAACTTCTTCCCAGTGAGGGTGACAGAGCACTGGAATGGGCTGCCCAGGGGGGTTGTGGAGTCTCCTTCTCTAGAGATGTTTAAAACCCACCTGGATGTGTTCCTGTGTGACTTGATCTAGGTGATCCTGCTGTGGCAGGGGGATTGATCTAGATAATCTTTTGAGGTCTCTTCCAATCCCTAATGTTCTGTGATTCTGTGGTGTAGAGGGCAAAAAGATTTAGTGTTCAGTTAACTGGCACATATGGTTGTGTCTGGTATGTGTGCTATGGGTATGTGCACATATGGCAGATTCCACTAGAACTTGGAGTCTATGAAGAGAACAAATTAAATTTTCAAGTCAAATGACATACCAAAAAAAGCTGACAAGTTATGGATGTTCACGTGAATTGTAACAAAACATAGTGCAGAAAACATGGTCTTATTGCTGTGAACTCCTGAGAATCCACAGGGTGACAAGAAGGTGAGAAGGATGTAAGACATTTGTATATTTTAACTGATAGGAAACTGCTTATTACAAAGATGATAGTCATGTATTCACTAAATAAATGGTCCTTTGGCCATTCTCCTGGGATAGTGGATGGTCCACGTTAAATTTTCAAGCACTCAGACTCCAAAAATGGGTAAGACACATATTTATATCTATGTGAGTTGAGGATCAAAATATGGGCTGGTCCCTGAACTGGACCATATCTAAATTGAAGTAGATGACATTTCCTCCCTGCATTTCACACCTGTTTTTAAAAACAGAAAGCTTATTTATTGGTCAGGAAATACTGTGTGTCAGGAACAAGAAGCCCACAGGTGTCTGAAAAGACAGAGAAAGGACGTGCCACATGAATAGTCATTCTTTGATGCTACAGAAAGCTGTAAAAGAGTTCTTGGAGGGACCTCTTTGCAGGGGTCCTTAATAAACTGAAAACAAAGGCATTTGTGGCAGTACAGATTCACCGAGGGTAGGGCACATGTTAATGAAGGCAGGTTCACGGAGCGGCAGTCTTTGCTGAAGCTGGCCATTTTCGTTACGCTTTTATCCATTATACCCGCTTGTTTTCCTAGGAGACATCTTATCAGGCGAGCGTTGCTCTGGCATCCCAGAACATGACAGACTGTCATTAGATAAAGGAGGAGGTTAATAAAATAGAAATCCAGGTTACAAGCAATGTTTTAGCCAGAAGCATCCCATGGGTTGTGGTGAGGCAAACAGCAGACCAGTCAAACGCAACAAATCACAGTCAGCAGAAGAGCGGCAGGTATCAGGCTCTTATTCAACAATGCCGGCAGAATCTCAAATAAATCTTTCTGTTGAGGTATATGGACTGAAGTTCCCTAGCCCACAGATTCCCATCTCAATATCCTGATAGCCTGAGGAGCACAGCACATTAGGTAAGACTCCCTCTAAACGTACTGTGTGAGTACAACATAAGGGAGGGAGTCTTTTCCCCCTTTCTTTCATTTCTTTTCTTAAAGCACTTTTGGAAAAGCCTGGCAGAGCCTCTGGAGAGCACGCAGACCTGGAGCAGGACAGGATTGCTTTTCTGGCTCATCTCCAACTGAGCAAATTCCGAATTTATTTGCTCTCAGGGTGGTGCAGAAAATGACAATATTTCTGCAGATGAGATGCCCTTTTCTGCTAGACGCTGTCGGGACATACGGCAGTGGTCATTGCCCCCAGGCCTTTGGATAGGACAGAAACTAGAGGCTCGAATAAATAATTGTGGTGAGGAAAGGACACAGCTTAGTTAGTGGTTTGGAAGTTACATTTTCCATTTTGTCTTCTTCAGAGATGTCAGAGGAAGATTAGGATGGTGGAAGAGAAATAATTCCAGCTGTCACCTGTGTAACCTGAACTATGCACTGGGTTTTCTGATCGTTGTACCAATATTGAGACTTCAAAATATATTGGAAGAAGAAATTGCTTAGGTTTTATAAGACCATATGCTCCTGTTTCAAGAAAGGAGAAGGGGAATAAATATCATGAGCATTTACAGAGACTTAAGTCCAGGCTGAACAATTCTAAGGAGAAAACATGGGAAGTTTATTGCAGGGGTAGAGGAAGGTTTTTGAATGGATCATAAAACTGTTTACTGTCAGTGCTGATTTACACTGAGAATGTGTCCTTACATCTTCATGCTGGCAGATTGGTTTTAACTATTCTGAAGGAAATTTGTTATTCCTGTTTCTCCACTTCATTTGCTTGTATGATTTGACTTTGCAGCCCTCACTGTACATGAACTGCTGGAGCTGCCATGTGCAGCTGGTAGTCGCCACCTTTAGATTGCTACTATTCAGCAAACCTCTCCTCCCTTCTGCTGTATGAGGAAGCACTACAAAAAGCTGGTGAGTCTATGGATGACATTTCAAAAGAGCTTAACTTTTCTCCCTTCAAACTTCCTGGCACTGAGCCCTTTAAACGCAGAGTTAGGTTCACGTGGGGCTTTTCTGAAGCTTCTCTTTGACTTCTGAGGTGCACATGGCAGAAGAGTGAAAAGCAAGTGAAGGAGGTGTTGGAGACAACTATACAAGGTGTGGCTTTATTTCTTAAAATGAGGAGGATAGGTGTCATTCTACTGTATGGCTGGTAAGAAAAGACAGGAGGTGAATGGCCACAAGGAGGGGAGAAACCGAATTGACAAGGAGGCAACAGGGTCTTCAAAAATTGCTGTTGTATCTGTCAGGACATTTTCTCCCAGTCTCCCCACGATGGCACAGCACTAAAATTATTCTGCTGTCACTGTCATCCAGGTTTGGTATAGATGACCCATACAGAAAGATATGCAACACTCCCTCTGATCCCAGAGACTTATTGCCAAAATGAATGGTCTGCGTGCAAGCTTTAACTCCTTTTTCAAACTGGCCCCCTGCATCACAGTCGTACCTTACTTAAACATAGAGTACTCAGTGTCTACACTTTATAGATATGTGGACGTCTCTCTCTTGCATTGTACTATAGCCAAGGAATAATTTTAACCCCTACCTTGCCAACAGTTCTGCATTGCTTGCCACCTGTCACATCCTTGAGTCTGCTCTGCACCAGGTTTCTAAACAGATGCCAATCTCAGTAAGTTTATTAGCCCATGTTGTCCATCGATGTGATTGGTATTGCCTAGCTGTTCAGATGAATCACGGCAGGAGAAAAGTGAGTGTGAGAGATCTTGAGGATCGTGGCTGTGATGCTTGTATCTGTATTTACCTGAAGGTCGTGTACTGTGTGCTACGGTGCGGCTGTGCGGAGAGAAGAGTGAACATTGCTCTTTTGCTGGCTGCTGTGCAAAAGAAACAAGAATTCGAGTGGAAGAAATAGCTCAAAGACAGCAGACCAAACACTCCCTCCAAGTCCCTCTTTCATAAAGCTATTAAGTTTCTCGGTAAGTTACAGTTTTAATGGCAATGTATTCAGCAGAGTGTTTAAGTATGCATTAGCCCTCTGGGTATACTTATGGCTCTTGATAAGGCCCCTTTATGTCTAAGGAGGAGCTAAGTAAAGCTTAAAGTATTTCTCCTAATCAGAACTTTATCATATTCTGGGAGGCCTGTGTAAAGATTTTGTTGTCTTGTCACAGTTTACCTCATTTCCCCTGTCAATTCTTGGCATTGCTTCTTTCTCAGAAGAGGGAAAAATCCTCTGTATTGTGCTTCTGCAGAATCGTTTTGATAGGACGTGCTGGTAGAGACTGCATGTAAGCAGTGATATGTATACATGATCTTTCAAAAAGGCAGTGATGATCCATCTATATGGAATTTTCTGCTTCTCAGTGGAAGTGCTAATTGACATCTTGTTGCTTCTGCATTATCAGCGGTCTGCATGAAGAAAAAGCTATCGTCACGGAGATTTGCTGCAGAGAGCAGCAAGCTGCAGGATGAGGATGCTGCCCAGTGAGTTCTGCTTCATTTTCTTTTTGTTGCTGATTGTGTATTTGACATGGAATAGCTCTTGAACGAGGTAAGCACTTCCACTGTGAAGGGGTCACTTAAAGCCCAGTGCTTTTGTTAAAGACTTTCAGTACCATCCTGTGACATATAGGCAGATTAAATCAGATTAAACATATAGGCAAGGTGGAGAACATTTAGTTCAGCAATCACTCCGCACTGATGACCTTATAGAAAACCCTGATCTATAGGAAACTCAGGCTACAGGTGAGGTAGCTTACTATGCACCATGCTTCCACTTAGTTCCTGCTCCGAAGTAACAGAAGACATGCAGAGAGCTACAGCAGCTATCACAGCAGAGGTTCATACCACAGCTTACATTTTTATTTGCTGCTTCTCAGAGTTAATAGTTAAATTCAAGCAGATCTTTCTTAAACAAACATTAAGCAAACTTTGAATCGTATGCAGCACAGTAAAACAAAGCCTACTCGTACAGCTACTGGATTCTACAGACTTGGAAGCATGATCTCTCTGGAGGAAACGTGAACTTGTCTATTAGCTAATCTCAAAGGAGTTAAGCAGGGATTTGATCACTGTTGTACCTATAAATAGAGACTATTTACAGTGGTTGTAGATGCTTCATTATAGTGGAAGAGTTCTAGAATAGAAGCTAGACAGGTAGAAATAGCAGAACTTACATTGGGAGCAGTGACTATGTGACAACTTCAAGAGCACAAAGCATTCTTTGTGACTGAAAATCTTTGACAAATAAAAAAGTTTTGAAAGTCTAAAATACAGTCACTTATCTCAACTTAATAAATTACCTCATACAGAGCTGTTAGCAAGATCCTGAACTAGTGTCCGATGCTATAAGGGAAGTCAGACTGCGATTGGGATTGTTGTTTTTTATCTTTGCCTCTCTTTGAGATGTGTTTTAAAGAAATAATTTAGTGAATGGTTTATTTAGAATGATTTTACTTTCACAATAATCATTTCTGCACGATTCTTCAAATAACAAACGACTTGCACATAGATTTCATGGATTGACTTAAGGACACGGTGTAGTGCACAGGTTTATTTATCCAGGATGAAATCGATGTTTTGTCTTTTGAAGACACTTCATTTCAGCATGTGTGCAGTAATTTAAAAATAGGAGGCCACCTTCAAAATCGTGACATTTTGTTGTGTTTCTTTGACACCAGAAACTTCCCTCTCGTTCCTCTAAGTCATCTTTTTCAACTCCAGTTTTCTAAAATGCTTCTTTTTCAGATTTTTGGGTGTATGTACTATTATGCCCTGTGATGTTTCATGACATATGCCATGTGAAATTTATTGAAATATAACAAGGGCAAGTGTAGAGTCTTGCATGTGGGCAAGAACAACCCCAGGTACCTGTACCTGTTGGAGAACAGTGTAGGAGAAAGGGACCTGGGCGTCCTGGTAGACATCAGGATGACCATGAGCCAGCAATGTGCCCTTGTGGCCAAGAAGGCTAACAGCATCCTGGGGTGGATCGGAGTGGGGTGGTTAGTAGATCAAGAGAGGTTCTCCTCCCCCTCTACTCTGCCCTGGTGAGAGCACATCTGGAGTATTGTGTCCAGTTCTGGGCCCCTCAGCTCAAGAAGGACACAGAACTGCTGTAGAGAGTCCAGTGCAGAGCCACGAAGATGATGAGGGAAGTAGAACACCTCCCTTAATAGGAAAGGCTGAGGGAGTTGGGTTTCTTGAGCTTGGAGAAATGGAGACTTAGGGGTGACCTCATTAATGTTTATGTAGTGTGTGTCAGGAGGATGGAGCCAGGCTCTTCTCAATATCATCTGGTGATAGGACAAGGGGCAAAGGGTGCAAGCTGGAACAGAGGAGGTTCCATATAAATATGAGAAGGAACTTCTTCACAATGAGGGTGACAGAGCACTGGAAGGTGCTGCCCAGGGGAGGTTGTGGAGTCCCATTCTCTGGAGATGTTTAAAACCCGCCTGGATATGTTCCTGTGCTACTGGATCTAGGTGATCCTGCTGAGGTGAGGAGATTCAACTGGATGATCTTTCGAGGTCCCTTCCAATCCCTGATGTTTTGTGATTCTGGGATATTTTGACAGAAGAAAGACTTCTCAGGTTCTGAAATGTCTTCTGATATTGAATGGGAGAATCAGATTTTGAAAATAGTTTCACTTAGAAAGTGCCAGACAAACAAAACGTCCTGCTGGCATTGCTTGCTGAATTAGTTTGTGCATTATCTGGAGGGCTGGATGTTGTTAGCTACTAGCTCCAAAGTAGGCAGTGCTACAAAATGCAGTGCTATGTACATACAGTCAAACTAGCTCCAAGTAAATAAGCCTGTGAAGCAGTAGGGCCGTATCAGCTAAGCAGGATGCTTTAGCACAGCAGAGAACTGAGCAGAACACTTGTTGTTTGATTCCTCTGATATGCAGCAAGAAGGCTCAGAAAGCAAGCCATTTGAATAATGTACTACCTAGCAAGCATTGTACAGCCTGCTCAGACTTGGATCATCCAGATATGCTCCACAGTTAAAGCTGTCAGAAGTTCAATAATCAGAGGTATGGCACCGTGTGAACTTCGGGTGTTGTGCAGATAGGCAGCCGGTCACTGCGTTCACTCCTGAGCCAAATCTACTCTACTGGGTGCTTCAAAAGAAGAAAATATAGCAATGCAGATTAGTGAAAAGTTGGCTGAGTGAGAACTTTATCGAAGCTATTCTTTTGCTCCAGCTCTTCTTCAGATCAATAAAATTCGGCAGACAGCCTTCCAACAGGAAATGTCATTTGAATTAAATCTATTTTTTTGCTATTGTGTGATTCAAGGGGGGTGGGTGGGGAAAGCTTAAGCATTTAAATGTATTTGTTCAGAAAGATCTTATACAAATGAGAATGTTCTCTAAAACAATGCTGCTAGGATAGAATAAAAAGGTACTTCAGATTTGATGCTACTCAATTCCAGGATGCTGTTTTATCTGTAAGTGCAGCCCACAGGCTTAAAATCCTCGCAGAACACACTTCACAATGGAAGAGCTTTGTGCGTGAATTTTGTCATGGGGTACACTGCCCCACATGCCTGCACTCTTTTGGCAAGGAGCCTTTTTAAAACCCTCCACACTGCCACACTGCTGAAAATGAATGATTTACAAAATCATGTTAACATTCATAAAGAGGAAATGAGGAAAGTTCTTGATTAAAAAGCTGGTTTTAATTAACTAAGATCTAAATATTAACTTAACGCATGCTGATACGTTTGTGAGCATTATCAGAGTACTAATGTAGACAAAACTAACATTTAGGGTGGGAATCATTTTGAGAGGCATAGGGATTGACTCGGTTACCTAAATAGAAGTTATCTTACATCATGTGAGGGTTCCTGGAATTTCCTATCTGGCAAAATGTCATAGTGTCTCTATATGGATGTTCTAAGTACTCTAGGACTTCTCAGGTGTCTCTATGTTTAGACAAATTAGTTAGTTTCCTAAATAGAGTAGCTGACAAATTATGGGAATGGAATATTGTTATCTGACAGTCCACAAGGTGTTGCTTCTACTTCTAGCTGATACTCCTAAAGGACACGTTTTTTCTGTAAACAGCAGGGTATATACCATGTACCCTTACGAAGATGCTTCATGTATGTAAGGATGTCTCAAATAATGACAGAAGCCTAATGTAGGCATCCCACATCTGTGATATTGTGTCCAGTTCTGGGCCCCTCAGTTCCAGAAGGACACAGAACTGTTGGAGAGAGACCAGCACAGAACCACAAAGATGGTGAAGGGAGTGGAACATCTCCCTGATGAGGAAAGGCTGAAGGAGCTGGGTCTTGGAGAAAAGGAGACTGAGGGGTGACCATAATGGTTGTAAATATGTGAAGGGTGGGTGTCAGGAGAATGGAGCCAGGCTCTTCTCTATGGCATGTAATGATAGGACAAGGGGCAATGGGTGTGAGCTGGAACATAGGAGGTTCCATATCGATATGAGAAGGAACTTCTTCACAGTGACAGGGACAGAGCGCTGGAACTGGCTGCCCAGGGGGATTGTGGAGTTCCCTTCTCTGGAGACATTTAAACCTGCTTGATATGTTCCTGTGTGACTTGATCTAGGGGATCCTGCTGTGGTGGGGTGATTGGACTAGATGATCTCTTGAGGACCCTTCCAATCCCTAACATTCTCTAATTCCGTCATCTGTGAGCTAATTCCAGCACAAGATTTTTTGGCCTAAAAAGATGATGTTAATTTCTGTTCAACATTTTTTTGGGAACAAACAATAACAACAGTTGTGTGATCTGACGTTTACCTGTAACAGTTAATATGAAAGCAAATTCATCACATATTGCAATCCTTAGGTAGAATGCCTTGTGCAGCAGCACTCAGGCATAACATAAAAACCCAGACCTCTTTAGAGTGAGTGAGTGAGTATGTGGGCGACTACAACAGATGTGTAAAGGTGGACCCAGGGAAGTGTAAAAATGAGGAAGAAATCAATATAATCAAGATCTACAGCTCTCAGGAGGATCCAGAATGCTGTGACAGCTCCCATGCAGAGCAATGACCTTGGGAATCCTTGTGCAATTACATAATGAGCAGGACACCAGAGAAGGTGAAATATCACTTATTTAAAATATCAGCTGTTGGACTACAGGTCAGTATTTATTTTTATTGCATTTGATTCTGACTAACAGAGAGGAAAGATGGAGGGTGTTTTGCATAAGCAGAGCCATGAAATGATGCAACTGTTATTCTAAAGAAATGAGCAAAAGCAGCAATACCAGTCCAGTGAACTCTGGAAAAAAGGTGTTTTATTCCTAAAGAGGCATATTGGAAGGCTTGAAAAAAACCCTTAAAATCTTGCAAGCAAGCTAGCAGCCAAAAGATCATCAAAGGCACAAGAGCAAGCTATTTTAGTGGGGACAATCATAGGAAGCAGGAAAAGAGATCAACCTAGAATTCTGCTGAAAATTAAAAAAGAGATTTATTTCAAATGGGACTCCATGGCAACTACAGAACCCTAGTTTGTCTTAGATGTCACAAAGGGCTGGCAGACATGACACAGTGTCAGTGAGAGCTGTATCAGCTCCAGGCCAGGTGAAATAGCCACTGGATCTAAGTGACACTAGATGTGTTCAGACAATCAATGTATGTTACAGACACCTGAATGTAGATGCTTACAAGTAGGTGTCAGCATCGTAGGCAGGCTACAAGCTTATCTTCTAGTCATTGCAGATCTCTGGTTCAGTTCAGTGGCTCACATTTAGCAGTACTGAAGAGGACTAAGGCTTATCAGTGACTGGTACAGGACCTAAAACCTGTGTTCTTCTGAAGAGGCAATTGGAGACCTGATGTCATAACCGGTGACTAAAGCAACATTAAGCCTCTAGTTGAAGCCATCTATGGAGCCTAGATTGTCATTCAGCTTTGCATGAAGAAATGCCTTGGGCAAAATTCATCTACATAAACTGTATTTGATTTAGCTGAGATGGAGCTGATCCTCCCCATGACATCTCTCATGGTGCTGCTGTGTTTTGTGTGGTAGCTGGAGGCATTTGTTGATGGTGTCTGTTGTCCAGAGCAGCTGCTACCTTATCAGATCTCTCCTTCCCAGAACAGTGGCTAAACACCTTCTGCTGAAGGGAAATAGAGTTAATCTTTATTATTTGCATTTGCTTCTATGCATGGCTTTTGCTTCTGCTCTGTTAAACTAGTCTTGACCCAGTGGCCTCTTTCTTATGTCTTCCTCTCCTGTGTCCATCTAAGAAGGGGACATTGGTGGACACCTGGCCCCCAGTCAGCGGCACACCTCCACTTAAACATAGACCTGTCATGCCCTTTGAGATGCCTTAAGTACCTTGTTCACCTTCACTGGTTACTTGATTATAGTACATGTTTTCCAGAAGTGCTGTTCATGTCTGCTTTTGGAAATGACATCGATATTTTAGAGTGGTCAGTCTGATAACTAATCAAGCCCATGCAGACATTTATATTTTGGGTTTGCTAATTTCCCTAAGGAATCAGTTCAGTTGCCTCAACATGTCACTGTTATCTTAGTTGCACTGTGGCACACGCATTATCTCCAATTCCCTTCACAAGAGGCAAGGTCCTTTGTCACACCTGCTCGCTTGGTAAGTGCATCCAAACACTACCAAGCACCTTTGCTCTGATAACTGATATGAAGTATAAGGGATTTTATCAGACATGAAAAAGGGTCTGAAAACCAGATGTAAAGCTCATGGAAAGCCAAAGCAAGAACAATCTGCAGCAAGAAATTGCATCTCCTGAGGCTCCTCCAGCCCTGGAAGTTTTTATGCCCTGATGATTAACAAACTGCTGCAGCTAATACACAGCTATAGCTTTCTCTGCATGTAGATGAAACTGTTCCCTTACTTGTTTCCTTACTTGTCTAGTGGCAAAATGCCAACTCAGGCTGGACAAGAAAGGTGCTTCCACTGGCAAGGATGCAACTTTAGGAATTAGCAGTTTGTTTCCCTGCTAAGTGCCACATTACTGCTCATTGCAGAGCAAGTTAATGAGCCAGGAGCAACCAGGGGGATATTGTTAGATGATGCATATCCTTAACATATCTGTAAGGATGAGTATCTTTAGTCCAACAGATGACAAAGACTGAACACAAATGGAACACAAATGAAACTTGCACTGGATGACCTTCAGAGATCCCTTCCAAAACTACGATTCTATGAACGTGTGTAATTCCTTGCACTTGAGATGTACTTTCTCACCACAGGTCCTTTCAATCCAGAGGTGGTCTGAAGTTGCTGTCCTTCATGAACAAAGTTGTATTTCCTTAGAAGAGTTAAGCAGATAGTTGTTTGCTTTTCTATTTAACAAACCGGTTAAGGATAAACTGAAGATCCAATGAAATCAAACTAAGAATGCATTGAAGTGCTCCATTGATGATGAGCTCTGTTGATAATGTCTCATGACACAGGAGCCGTTTGATTTATAACTAAAGCTCTTTTATATAGGATATATATAAAAGAACTTGTATCTAGTGGAGTCCCCCAAGGGTCAGTGCTGAGACTAGTCCTGTTCAATCTATTCATTAATTACTTGGATGAGAGATTAGAGTGCACTGTCAACAAGTTTGCTGATGACACAAAGCTGGGAGGAGTGGTCCCAGCAGGCTGTGCTGCCATTCAGCGAGACCTGGTGTAACGGGTTGAAACTAAGAAACTGCTTTGCTCCCAGGTTTTAAGGGGAAAGGAAACCAAAGCAGTCA